>CDFB01055861.1:0-15984 GCA_000826425.1 Acanthamoeba lugdunensis | reverse complement strand
ATGTCGCCGAAGGGACTGCGGCCGAACATGGCGGCGCTGAGTCCGCCCAGGAAGCGGCCGCCTCGGCCTCGGCCGCGGGGGAGCAGGTCCTGGATGTTGTCCTCCTGGTCGGCGTCGATGGTCTTGGTGTGGGTGATGGCGTAGAGCAGGCGCTCGCGCATCACCTGCACGCTCGTATAGGCCGGGAGCTTGATGTTGAAGAAGCAGGTCTCGGCGTGCGGGAGGCGGACGTCGGCGTTGTCGCACGGGAAGGGGAAGATCTTCATGGGCTCGTTCTTGAGCTCGGCCTCGGAGGGCAGCCGCTGGCGACCCCAGGCGAACCGCAGGAACAGCATCCGCTCGTGGTGGCTAAAGTCCTCCAGCACCTTCCAGAAGTACTGGATGTGCGCGTCCTGCTCCGTCACGCACGCCCTGTACCTCGTATTCCTGC
Source organism: Acanthamoeba lugdunensis (assembly GCA_000826425.1). Classification (NCBI taxonomy): domain Eukaryota; phylum Discosea; order Longamoebia; family Acanthamoebidae; genus Acanthamoeba; species Acanthamoeba lugdunensis. The sequence goes on along the minus strand of CDFB01055861.1, from coordinate 15,554 downwards.
ACGACACGCGCACGCGACGATTAGGCCATGCAACACGCACGCACGCACACACACACACGGAGGAGACGAACCTGCGAAGGACGTCGAGGTTGATTTCGGTGCGGCCGCAGATGCGCATCTCCAGGTCTTGCCAGGAGAAGAGGTTGAGGAGCGGCGTGGGCACCAGGGTGCTGATGCCCTTGACGAGGGCCTTCATCTGGGCGTCGCTCTCGTGCAGTCGCGCCTGCTGCGCCAGCGCCACGTACTCCTTCCTGTCCTCGTACGTCAGCGGCCTCTCCTTGCCGCCCGGCACCAGCTCAACCTGCGTGCGCCCGCAAGTCAGCCGCGGCACATAATCGCGCACAAGCACACGAGGGGAGCGGAGGGGGAGCGGAGGGGAGACGCACGATGGTCTTGTCGCTGAGGCTGGTGGTGAAGTTTTCGAGGATGGAGGCCTGGAAGAGGTCCTGGTCCATCTCGGTCATGCGCTGCAGGGACTCCATGGTGGAGTAGTCGATGGCCTTGAGGTCTTGCAGGGTCGGCTCCACGCCCACCAGCGGCTTCCAGAACAGGGCCGGCAGGTTGAGCGACAGAATGCTCTTCGTGCGCGCTGCACAAAGCAATTCAGTGAATTGTTGTTGCAAACATGTGTGGAATGCGATGCCAGCTCTCTCGTTTCGTGGTGGTGGCCGTGGTAGTATGTGCGGGGGAGGGGTGTACCTGCGATGCCCATGAGCTTGCCCAGGAACTCGAACATGCGGAGGTGCTCGGGCGAGTTGGACGAGGGCTTGAGGATGAACTTGTCGCGGTTCTCGCCCACGCCGATGGTCTGCATGGCCTGCTGGCGGTTCGGGCACGGCACGAACAGGGGCAGCACCTCCTCCGGCTGCTGCTGCTCCTGGTCCGGCTGCTGCTCACCGGTGGACGTCGACGTGGAGGTCGACGTCGAGGTGCTCTCACTGCCGGGCTCCATGGCCTCTTCGGGCTGCAGCTCGGAGCACAGCTGCGAGATCGTCTCCTGGTACGGACCGACTAGAAGGGAGGCGTGGAATGTGTGAGGAATGGTCGAGGAGGCGTGAAGAGGGTCGTTCGGCCGTACCTTCGCCTTCGACGCGTTCGCCGCGGAGGGTGACCTTGAACGCGCGTTCGTTCTGGCGGAGGCACGACGGGTCGAGGTGGCCCAGCTGCTTGTAGACCTGCATGAACACCGTCTTCTCCTGCGACGCCGCGTCGGCCGACATCGACAGCTGCCCTCCCAACCCCGACCTGCCATGTGTTGTCTATGGTGAGTGGCGTGTGTGGCGTGCGGCGTGTGTGGCGTGGTGCGTACGCGTTGAGGAATGCGAGGCTGTCCCTGGAGCTCCTGAGTACGGTCTTGAGGCGCGAGATGGAGATGGAGGGGGGAGGGCGAGTGGCAGCGGTGCGGGCGAGGATGGAGTCGAGGAATTCGACCTTCGTGAGGTAGAAGACCAGGTGCCGAAGCAGGCTCAGCTTCCGGGCGAGGCTGCCCTCCACTGCATGCTGCGTGAGGTCGATGAACGGGAGGGCCTTGCTCACCAGCACGTTGAACTGCTGGACGCACAGGAACCGCAGCTTCAACGCCACCGGCGGCACATGGCGCAGCTTGTCGTAGTGCTGCCGCTCTGCATGCGCCGAGAGAGAGAGAGAGCCATCAACGAGCCCGAGTGAGCGATCAAGGACTGAGCGGTGAGTGTGTGGGGGAAGGCGGTAAGAACCGATGTCGGTGGTGATGTCGACGTCCTCGGGGGTGAGGTCGAGGGGCTTCTTGCCGGACTTCTCGGAGAGGTAGTTGACGAGCTCAACGAGCTGCTCGTCCATGGCACGGGACCAGCGCGAGGCCTTGCACCACTGGGCGGCCGTCTGCTCGGTGATGGCCAGCTCCGAGTCGTAGCCCAGCCGCTGGAGCTCATCCCAGCTGTGCTTGGGGTGCTGGTAGGCCTCGCGGTAGTACAGCGCCAGGAAGCCCCGCAGCGTGAGACGTCCACCCTCCGACTCGTACTTGTCGAGGAAGAACCGGAGGTCGTCGGCCGACAGCGGCTCGTTGGGGTGGCAGTGGACTTGCAGCACGTTTAGCTCCTCGGGCGACATGTAGCCCGGCTGGGACACGCCGAAGCGGTAGAACACCTCCGTGTACACCAGCTCGGCCCGCTCGGTCAGCTTTCCTCCGTCGGTCAGCTTCGGCTTGTTCAGCTATAATAGAAATTAATATGAGCGCAATTCGTGCAGAGATAGGGAATGGAGGGAGGGCAAGTGGTGAGTAGCGTACGGAGCTGAGTTGGGCGTGCTTGCCGAGGAAGAGCGAGCGCGGGTTCCACCGGGACTCGGCCAGGAAGGCGCGCGGGAAGTCCTTGTCGCTGAAGAAGCACCCGAGGACCTCGTCGAGCGCCGCCATGGCGTTGAAGTTGCGGATGCCCTCGCTCACCGCCGACTGCGTCATCACCGACTCACTCGCTGAAAGCGTAAGTGAGGCAGGGAACGAGTCCTGTCACGCAACACACGCAACACACATCATACGAGGGTTAGCGACCACTGGGCAATGACCGGCAGGTGTGTGTGTGTGTGGAGAATGTACCGGCACGTCGTCGAGAGAGGCGGGGTAGAAGGAGAGGGCGTCGAGGGCGATGTTCTCCTCGACGCTCGCGGTGGCGAGCAGGGCCATCTTCCGCTTGAGGACGATGAGCTCGGCCAGGTTCTGGAGGTAGGGCGAATGCAGGAGGTCGACCTCGCACAGCAGACAGAAGAGCTCGTCTTCGAGCACCGCGGTGGCCTGCGCGAGTCGCTGCAGGTCGCGCTTCATGGCCTCCCGGCCCCGGCGCTTGGCCTGGGCCTCCTCCGCGCTCTTGCGGGGGCTCCCCGCCGTAGGCTGCTGCAGCTGCTGCTGGCCGCCCTGCACCGTGGCCTCGTCCTCGCCGCCGTCCTCCTTGTCGGCGATCTTGCGCTTCCCCTTGCGCAGCCCGTGCTTGTTCCACTGGGCCTGGAAGTCGTCGATGGCCAGCATGAGCAGGCGCTTGAGCAGGCGCAGCACCACCGTCTTCACCACCTCGGGCACCTTGGCGGTCTAATGAAAGTGTTGTAGTGCACGCGGAATGTGAGTGTTCTCCAGTCGTCGCGCAGTAAAAAATCAAACCAACAAAATAACGCACCCTGAGGTATTGGGTGAGCTGGACGTAGAGACGGCTGTAGAGGCCACCGAGCGGCGACTCGGCGTCGCCTTCCAGGGCCATAGGTTCGTAGTCGTCATGATCGTAATTGGTCGGCGTGTGGCTCCTGGTGCGTTGAAAATAAGTCCTGTCGATCAGCTTTCCCCTCTCCTCCGACAAACTTCGGGTCAAAGCGTACCTGGCGGGATCCGCCTCCTCGGCCAAGAACTCGCTAATCCAGAGCGCCAAGTTGAGGAGCTCGTTGGTCGGAGTCACGTTCATCAGATAGCCCCACTGGGGTTCGTTGTTGGGCATCCCGCTCTGGCGCTGAGCACAGCAAGGTAAGTAAACGCTACGGTTCGAGCATGGAGAGAGAGAGAGAGAGAGCAAAGGCGGCGTGGTTACCTGGAACTGCAGCCAGAAGCGATTGCTGGCGATGACTACCGGGTGGAATTGGGACAGCGAAGTGCCGGTGAAGCGCCGCAGAGGCTTGGTGCGCTTTTCGTCGAGATAGATCGTCAGAGTGTCGGCGTCGGACAGCTTGCAGCGTCTGGATGGTCGATACGCGGACATGTGAGGTCCTCAATACGAAACGCGAGCGCCTAAGAAAAGAGAGGCATCATACCGATCGAAGGTGATGACCAGGCCCATGGCGTCGGGGATGGCAAACTCCTTGACAAAGTCCTCCGTTCCGTGCGGGTGCTCGGACTCGCTGATCAGAGCGTGATGGCTGGAGAAGGCCGCCGACTCCTTGAGAAGACTGGCCGACTCGGCCAGCAGCAGGTCCAGGAAATCCGTCTCCCCGGTCCTGATACGAAACATGTCGCGTTTATAAACGCGTGAGCGCCACGAGCCAAGGCACTGACGTGAAAATAGAAGCTTACCTGCAGAGGCGCTGGAGTTGCGCCCAGAGGATGTGCATGATATCGCCGGCGGCGCTGCCGTCCTCGCCGGCTTGGCGCAGATCGGGTATGGGTTGGGCCAGGTAGGCCTTGGCGATCAGACGCAGGGCCTTCAGGAAGTTGGCGGGTCCGCCCAGCACCTCCAGGGACAGCGGGCTCGTGGTGGGCCAGTTGTTGAGGAGGCTGATGATGGCGTCCCGGGCGTAGAAACGACCGAGCCGCATCTCCGCTGCGAGCAGGTCCTCCCGGAGCGCCGTGCGTGTGTCGGCATCGGTGCGGTCAACGGGGGCGGTGTGCGCGATCTCGTCGGCCATGCGCAGCGACTGCAGAGGGAACCACCACTCCTCGCTGACCGCCCGCTCCGGGTCGTAGAACTGCAACAACGCAACGAGCCTGGTCCGGTCCACGGCGATGATCTCGCCCGTCCGTCCGATGGCCTTAAAAGAAAAGAGAAAGAAACAAAACGGTCAGCTGCTGCTTTGGGCGGACGAATACCAACGAAGCCAAGAGTGAGAGTGTAGAGTACCCGGTATTTCGCATCGACCCATCCAGTGAGGTCGGTGGCATCGACCGCGCGATCAGTGACAACGCACTTGGTGCCGACCCGGAGACGAGACACTTCCAGGGGCGTCGACGCGGCGACAATGGTGCCATGGCGAGCGGAGAATGACTCGACAGCGTCATCGACAAAGGCATAGGCCTCGCCGGGGTAGTCGATCGACCTGATTCCGGCGCTGCTGCTGCTGCTGCTGGAGCTGCTGTCAAAGCTTCGAGGTAGAAGAGAAGGAGTCAGCAACCGACCAACCGCTGGTCGTGGTGTAGGTGGGCTTGTAAGCGTACCTTTCATCGGTGTGGCTGCTGCGCCGTTCCTGTTGGATGCTGAGGGCCTGCGCATGGGCCTGCTCCGCGCTCCAATTGTTGAAGTTGTCGAAGGACCACGACGCCGCCTCTTCCACATTGTCGTTGTTGTGGAGGAGTGCGTGAATGCAGAACTCCCGCGGCAGCCCCACGAAGCTCATCAACAATTCGGCCTGCAATCGTTTTGCTCAGCACTGACACACACGACACACGCCGCACATGCGGTAGTACGCACCTGCTCCTCGCGCGCTGCGAGCTTGGCATCTTCGGCCTCTCTGATGCGTCGCTTGTTGGCCTCCTGGTCCTCCCGCAGCTTGCGGACCATCTCGGAGTCTTTCTCGGCCAGGTCTGCCGTGGGCGGGCACGCGAAAGGCCGCTGACCAAAGTTGGCGCTGATCTCCGTGCCGCTTGCGCGCAGACGCACCATCGGCACCAGCCGCAGCTCGGGAACGTCGATGAAGGCCGGCCCCAGGTATTCTCCGTTCCTATAGGGAAGAAAATGAAAACACGCTTTAGTTGAAGGAACCAATGGTGGAGGGAGCACTTAGTTAGGGTACCTTGTGAAATAGATCACTCCGCCATCCCTGCGCGACCAACCGCAGCCAATCACATCGCCGACGGAGAACGAGGAGCTGTAAGGCAGCTCCTGCGATGAAGGCACTGCGCCGTATAGCAGGTCACTGGTGTATGGGGGGAAAAGGGGTTCATCGGCCCATCGTGAGTTCACACGTTGTGTGATGCGTGCAGATTGAGGAAGTCTGGAGCTAGTGCCGGGGGTATGCGTACTTGTGAGTGTTCTCGAGGTGGCCAAAGAAGTTGGAGGAGACGTAGTTGGGGTCGCCCAGAGGAGTGCTGGCGCAGATAGGGCACACCACGGGAAGGGTGCTGCCGTGGTGCCTGCGCTGGATGTGGTGGCACAGCTCGGCAGAGGTCAGCTTGTCGAGGTCGCAGTAGGGGCAGCGGTAAACGAGTTCGCTCTCCTTGCGCGCACGAGGCGCCACCTTATTGCCGTTGTTGCCGCGATACTCATAGAAGCAGTCGCCCCAGCCTGCGCCATCCGCCACAGAGACGTCAGGACCACACACACACACAACACCCGGCAGTAATCAAGAGCACGATGACATCGTGGATTACCTGGCACCGAGCCCGCAGGGCACAAGCCCACGCCAATGCCGCTTCCGCTGTCGTCGCTCTCGAGCGTCACCTCGTAGTAGAACTCTCCCATCGTGTCCGCCGAGATCTCGGGAAGGGCGTGTACGAGGCAGTCGCCGTTGTTGCCGTAGTATTGGATGGCCAAGCGGTCCAGGCCGACGAAGACGACCGCGTAGCCGCAGTCCTCGCTCCAGGCCATCTTGTTTTGGCCGAGGCGCCAGTTGCCAGCCAGGGCGGTCTTGATGCGCTCATCGCTGTCGCTGTCCATATCGAGGCGGGGCTTGCCCTTGCCTCTGGTCTTCCTCTCTTCGCGCTTGCGCCTGTTCTTGCTGGTGTCGTTGCTCTTACCCCTGCGCTTGCTGTCGCTCGGCGACATTTCAAGCTGCTTGGCCGGTTCTTCCTCGGTCGTAGTCTCGGCAGTCGGTTCGGACTCAGCTGCAGCGCGCTTCGGCCGCGACTCGAGCTCGTAGAGCGATTCCTGGAGGTCGAACGCCAGGCGCACCAGGCCTTCCTCGGTCTTGCCCCTGACGTTGCTGTGCCGCTGTCGGATGTGGTCTTGCAGCTCTTCCGCAGCGGCAGAGTCGTCCTCTCGGGCGGCGATCCCCTCGATCAGTAGCGGAATGAACCGCCGGTCGTGCTCGTTGGTGGTGTCGAGGCAGCAGCGAATCGAGGCCGAGTCGCGGAACAGGCTCTCGAGGACCTTGAGCAGGCGCGAGCGAATCTGCGAGTAGAGCAGCGTTGCGGGCGACGGGTCGGTGCAGGTTGACTCCTCCGCGTACAGGAACGCATTCGACTTCTCGAGGAAGGAGTGCATGATACCGAGCGTGTCCTCTGTGAGCGAAAAGATGCCCGAGGGTAGCTCAATCTCGGTAACGGGTGTGAGCTCGTCTACCGCGTAGGTCCGCATCCGCCGTTCCTGCGCGTCGTTGTCCGTGACACGCAACAGGACCTGTCACAAGCCAGATACGCGACGGCGTGAGCATGCTTGAGCCAATATTCCCTGAGTGTGTATCATTGGAGTGCCATCGTACCTTGACCGTAGACGGGCTGAGGAAACTGATCACGGTGCCCACGGAAGCAGAGGTGCTCTCTCCCGCGTTGTCTGGCCTTGCCTCTCCTCGGAGGCGGACCTTGCCGCCCACGCGCAGATCCTCGTTCCATCCGCCCAGGACTGCCAGCACGGCCATGATCCGCTGTTGGCCGGCCAGCTCGGCGTTCTGGCTTCCTTCTTCGGCACTGGCGCCTGCCGCCTTGGCCTTGCCCTTGGCCGAGGCCGCAATCCTCTGCCCGAGCGACTGGACGAGGGCCGAGAGGGCCGAGAGGTTCGTCCGCAGCTTCTCGGAAAGGAGCGGCTGCCAGTCGGGCGCGATGAGGAGCGTGCGCAGGAAGGAGACGATCTCGGACGCGAGCGAGTAGTCCACGCGACGGCTGCGCCACATGTAGAACTGCGACGACGATCCGGTCGCCGGTTCCGGCTCGGTGTTCTTCTTGGGTACGGGATCCTGGCGTGCGATGGTGACGGAGAAGCCCTTGGCGGCCAGCAGGCTCGCGTACCGGCGGCATTTCTCGATGCTCGAGTCCCGCAAGACCACCGTTTGGTCGATGGCCTTAAGCTCGCGCACCACCTCCTTCAGGTTGACGTCGAGACCCGATTCGCCGGTGGCAGTGAGCTGCGACTGGGGCAGCATCCGGAGCACGTCCGAGATCGTGACGCCTTGCGGGCGGTGCAGGATCAGCGAGTAGCAGTGCCTGCCGCTGACGCTCTCGGACGATGAGGTTCGGGATAGGGACGACGCCGAGTGAGCGGACATCTCGGCACCGGTGGTCGTCATGGCGTCGGAGGGCACGGCGACGTAGCTGCCGGAGATGAGCGAGCCGAGCAGGTCGACGAAGAACTCGACTACCTCGTCCGCGCTCATGCTGCCCTTGGAAGAGGTCTTCACGAAGCGTCCGGGCTGCATGTGGTGGACAACATGCCGGCACAGACGCGTCACCAGTCGCTGCACGCGTGGCGAGCCCAGCTTGAGCAGGGAAAGCACGTTGTGGATGCTCTCCGACGAGGAGAAGAAGCGCTGCATAGTCGCCGTGCGCTTCAGCTGGTAGAGCAGCGCGAGCAGCGAGTGGTGGTAGTCGTCGTCGAGATCGGTCGACCTCCTCGCTTCGCTGGCGGCCTCTTCCTCCCTGCGGTGGCTGCCGAGCTCGGTGAAGAAGATGGTCCGCAGCACGGCGTCCTGCAGGTCCAGTATCTGCTGGGCCTCGTCCTCCCCGAGGTGATTGTTCCTGAGCGCCAGCGGCGTGGGGGTCCACGCAAGGCATCGCGCGGCCGAGAGGAGGAAGAGATCGCGCGCCACCCGCACCACGCGCTTCTTGTGCGCGCGGAGCTTACTCGCGGCGACTGCCTCCGACGCCGGGTGAGCCGTGGAGCTTCTTGAAGACGACGATGACAACGAAGGCTCCTGGCGAAGGGCGACGTCGTGGGTGGACAGCTTGTGCAGGACGGCGTGGAAGTCGCTGTTGCTGAAGAGGGCATAGTCGAACATGCGGTAGTCGAGGGCGAGAGCGTTGAGAACGAGCGTGTGGAACTTGAGCTGCTCGGCCTCCCGGGAGACGTTGGTGCCCTCCTCCTGGCCGGCCAGGCTGCGCAGGAGGAACCGGAACAGTTCGGCGAAGCTCTGCCGCACGGCGAGGATCGAAGAGCGCGAGCAGCCCTCGAGGCCGTCCGCGTAGTGGGTGCCGGTTTGCCTGCAAGAAAAAACCGTCACAAGTACCACCGGGGAGTCAGCCGCTTGCTGTTTGTTGTTCCACAAATGTCTGTCCGCGTGCGTCTCAGCAATGCAAGGGTACCTGAGCGAACGGCCGAGGTGTTTGACGATTTCTCGCTTGGCTGAGGGCAGAGAGCAGCGGTCCAGAAGGTCGATGAAGACGCGCAACCCACGACAGCGCGATTTGGAGCGGAGGGTGCGGAGTCGCACCAGCTGCTCCAGCGGCTCCAGCGGCAGAAGAAGCTGAATGAAGCTTATCGTGGCGCGGGCCTGTGCCATCAGCTCCTGAGAGGTGCTGCCCGACTTGGCACTGGCAGCGAAGCGCAGCAGGAACGAAGCCTCGTCGAGCACCTGCTTGGCAAGCCGGGTGTAGACCTCCTCTCGGGTGGGTAGCTCGGGCAAAGGGGCCTCCTCCTTCTCCTCCGCTGGAGTGGCCTTCTTCTTGCCCTCGGCCTTCGCGGCTCGTCGTGCCGACTCCTCCGCAGCTCTCCTGCTCCGTGCTTTCTCCTCCTCGGCTGCCTCCGCCTCTTCGTCTTCGTCCACCTCGTCGTCGAGTTCCTCGTCTTCATCCTCCTCCACATCATCGTCGTCTTCCTCTTCGCCCCGGAGGCGGGCTTCCTCCTCTTCCTCGACCATGATGTCCCACATGACCTCTTCGTCCAGGTCCAGGTTCTGTTGAAGTATTTGCTGCTGGAGCTGCTGGAGCGACTGGCGCGCGCGGGCCACGAAGCTGGCGTGCTCGTCCTGGGCTTGCCTGGACGGAGCCACTTCCGACTTGGGCGCCTCCTGGCGCCGTCTCTCGCGCTGCTTCATCTCTTCGTCGTGCTTCTGCACGGCTTGGCTCATGATGGTCTGCTGCTGCTGCATGATCCACAGACGAATCGAACCAGCCGTGGACAGGAGCGATTGCAGCGAGGGCGGCGGTGAAGGGGGCAGGAGGGGGTCGTCGCTGTCGTCGCTGTTGCCCTCCTTGGCATCGAGGTCCATGCGCTTCTGGGCGGCGGTGCGCAGTTGCGAGGCCCACTCGACGAGCTGAGGTTCGAGGTTGGCATGCTTGACGACGGCGGCGAAGGTACCACGCACCGCCGATGCCACCGCCTTCTCCGCCTGCACGGGAATAGGCAAACGCGGCCCGGCCGCACTGATCCACTTGACGAGCGGCCCCAGCTCATCGTCCGATTCATCGACGGCCATGAGGCGCTTGAAGAAGTCGCCCTGAAGCGCAGTCTTGCTGACGCCCTCGTCCACGTCCATGCCTTCGGTGGCAGACGCATCAACGAGCGCTTCGTCCTCGCTGTCCTCCAGGCCAGCCGAGAACAGGTTGGAGCGCAGGTGCGAGAGGTAGGGCCGCTCCTGACTGGTCTCCAGCGTCCCTGCCATGAGGCTGCTCGAGAGCATGCCGCAGACGGTACCCAGCGTCTTCTCCAGCTCCAGAAGCCAGGCGAAGGGATAGCTCACCGGCGCCTCCGCCTCATCTTCGGCCTCCGAGAGTGGCGCTTCCGCACGGGACACGAGAGGCGATGCCAGCACCGGCGTCTGGCTCTTCTTCCGCCTGGCGCGCACACAGGGAATGTTGGTTACTTACGATGTAATTGGACGAGAAAGGGGGAGAGCAGTACCCCCTGGCCTTGCGATCCTTGGTGGAGGGCGTGCGGGAGGCTTCAATCGCAGCGAGCTGAGCAATCGCTGCCGCTTCTTGCCTCCTCTTCTGCTTGTCGGCCTCCTGCGCGAGGTGTAGATTCTTGAAGGCGGCCTTGCTGGCCACGAAGAACTTGTTCATTTCGTCCAGCTCCCACAAGAGCTGCAGGAGAGCCGGCAGGACGTCCACGAAATCCGGTCGATCGGCGAAATGGTACAGCGAAGTGACCAGCGGCGGCAGGACCACACCAAACAGAGAATCGCGCAGGGCTCCCAAGCGGACGACGAAGTAGTGAGCGCGAATCTGGAGGCAAGAAAGAAAGAGGGAGGAAGACGGTCAGAAAAAATGAAGTCTTTGACAGATAAACGAAAAGCGCGCACCTGATCGTCAGGTTTGATGGTGGCCTCGCCCTCACGCAACGCGGAACGGGGCAGCACCAGCCCCACCATCTCGATGCTCTTCTGGATCATAAGGCTCGTCCAGCGCAGCAGCCGCTTGACCTCTGGACGGGATAAAATCAAGCCAAGGTGAGTCAAGCGTGACGGCAGCGGCTGGTGGTTGTGGCTGGTGGAGCTCGGGGGGTTCGTACCACCAGACTCGGCGATGGCGGGTTCTTCCTCCTCTTCTCCAGAGGACTCGATACTGGGGGAGAAGCCGATAGAGCTGAGCAGGTCCCTCTGCACGGCGAGAAGCACGTTGTAGATGGTGCGCGCCTCCTCGGCAGCTGTCGGTCCGACCGGCGAGCCCTCGGTGTCGAGCAACAGCGATCTGACCTCCTGCTCCATGCGGGTCTTCCTCACCTTGGCATCCTCGCTGCTCTTCTTCATCAGCCCCACGGCGAGCTCGATCAGGTCGCGCACCAGCTTCTCCGAGGACTCGCTCGTGACAACCGCCCGGCCCATAGCCTCTGCGGTGCTCGATGACTCAGCGTCGCCGGCCCCGCGCTCCTTGCGCTGCGCCCCGGTGGCTTCGACCTCCGACAGGATCGGAGCGAAGAGCATGTCGCCCAGGCCGAGGGCAAGCTCCTGGGAGAGCTTCTCGAGCAGGTCGTCGAGGAGAAGCCTCGCAGGGCTTGGGAGGTGGCCGTGCGCGGTGTGGTGAGGGGTTTGGCCCTCCGTTGTGAGGGGCGCCTTCTCCTCTTCCACTTGGAGAATGGCCAGCAGTTCGTGCAGGAACTGGACCTGCTTGTCGTGCGTCGGGTAGAAGATGGGCAGGCCCACCAGCAAGCAGCGGCGGGCGTCGGCTTGCACGACCCGATCGTGCGTTTTGTCTCCCGGCCGCTTTTCTCCAGTCTGCGAATCGGGTGTGGTCGTGGTCGTGGTGGTCGTTGTGGGTTGCGGCAGCACTCGGCCCAGCGCAAGCCTGAGGAGAAGGTCCCGGATGTCCAGAAGCACGAGCCCAAAGCTTTTACTGGCTTCCTCAGGCGAGAGCACCTGCACACAACGGGTCAGCTTTATCGGGGAGTGTCGAAAGCAGCCATCGAGCTAGAGGCACTGTACCTGGATGAGGTGCTGCACATTGGCTGCCAGAACTTGAAGGAGGGAGCTTATGACGAAGGACCCGGCGCTAGCAGTGCTGGGGCCTGCCAGTGTGGCTGTTACGATAGCTGCAGCGACAGTATCCTCGTCACCCTCGGACAAGGGCTCGTCCGGGCGATTGCCAGTGCTGCCCTCAGGTTCGCCAGCCGCAGCTCCGTTCTTCTTGGAGAGGGCACGCTCGAGCAGCGCATATATGGCAGCCAAGGTGTCGCCTGCTCGCGTTGAACGCTCCGCCACAAACGGTTGCTTGGCGAGCGCCGACCTGTTGTGGCGACCAGCCGACACGCGGCGCTTGGCGAGGATGGACATGTTGGCCAGCAGCACCATGGCCGCCTTCTGCCTGCTCAGGACCTGCTGCAGTGTAGCCTTGCCCTAAAAAAACGCAAGAAATGTATTTACTATGTTAGTTTGGCGTAGGAAAGGGGTGGAAGAATGCAAAGAGGGCGAGCCAAACCTGAGGCAAGACGTAGCGCATGAGCATCGTCACGGGGTCGGTCTGAACGAACGAAGGGCTGGTCTTGCCCAAGTGCGTCCAGTGCAGCACTGAAGACGTTTCGGAGGAGTGCATCCAGAGCAGGTTGTTCTTGCGGTCGTAGCAGATGCATTGTCCTGTTTGATGCTGCCAGTCAGCACGCACGTCATTTATGATAATTAATAAATAAAGAATTCGCATACCATTGTGGCCGTTCTCCACCATGAGGTCGCTGACGTGGCGACCCTGGCGCATGTTGAAGACGCGGCACATCATCTTGCCGCGCCGCAGGGTGTTCGGCGGCACGCCCGGCGGTAGAAGCACACCCAGCTGGTGCCCGGTTGTGAAGAAGTACCCGGAGGCCAGGCACTGCGGTGCCAGAGCGGGCACAACATTGGCTGTTGCATGCATATCAAATCAGTATAACACCACTGCCGCGGCCAGAGAGTGAGACGACTACATACCTGGCTGTGGCTCGGCGATGACGTCCATGGCGTGGTCCTTCTGGTGCTGCTTGTTGGTGACGCCCAGCTGCTGACAGGTGTGGCAGAGGTTGTACTCCCGGCACACGGGGTCGGAGCACAGGTACCGCTGGCCGCGGAAGGCGTAGCGCTGGCAGCCGTCGCACACCACCCCATGGTGCTGACCCGTCAAGGTGCTCGGACCTGCGCATGCGAAACCGACCGATAAAGAAAAAAGCTCAGTGTGAAGCGCGACAGGGTGTCGCCCAAGAGGAAGGAGGACTCACCTTGCAGGACCGTTGCCGAGATGCACTTGTAGCTCTGTAAGGGATCGTAGGCGAAGAGTTTGAACTCGCTCTTGGCCGCGGCCCTCGTTTCCGCCACGACGTAAATGTAGCGGCCATCCGTCAGCATGGGTACGCTGTTCGAGTTGACGATGCTGGCCGGCTGAAGGCCCTCTCTTTCCGCCGTCGAGAGGCGGATCTCTCCCTCTTCCTAAATGGAGACAAGACGCAACCGCTACATGGTGAGCAAATGCGGCACCAAGATGGCCGTCTACAGGTCCTTTCACCAGAGGTTGCTTTCGGGACGTTGGGAGTTCGGAGGACCAACTTACCTCGAGAGTGTCGGGATTGATCTTGATGAGGGCCGGGAAGGGCGTCTTGGGCGTCTTGAGGTAGAGGCAGTTATTCACATAAACGAGCCAGCTACGCTGCTCCGGCTGCCCAGCGTATTTGGTCTTGTAGTTGTATACATGCCCTCGCACGGTGTGGGTGCCCACGATACCCGTGCCCACCTGACACAGCGATAACGCATCACACCAGAGAGGTCAAGAGTCAGCGCGAAGGCTTCTCCGGAGAGAGTTTCCTGTATGCATTGGTCGTGAGGGGGTCGCACAACGAACCTTAAGTAGCCCTTCTCTACTGTTCAAAATGTACAAAAATCGTCCGCAGGCGGCGATGCTCGGGAGCGCGGCGCCGATGGGCGTGCCTCCAGAACTGTGGCCGAGACCGTAGGTGGACGCCAGGGACGAGGTGGCATCGCGCCAATTGTATCGCCACGTGCCTAAAACATATGATTGGCCTGCGCGTTAACGTCCGTCCCTCTTTTATAAAAAAAAACCAACGTGCCCACACGACACTGATGATAAGGGAGAGTACCTTGGTAGGCCTCGTCGAAGAGCGAGCAGAGTTCCTTGTGTTTGCGGAAGTCTTCCAACTGCTTGAGATAGGGCACCACGCTGCGCAGCGCTTCTTCTCGGCCCTTGCCCTTTGCTGCGCCGGCAGCGTCGGAAGCCACGACGGGCGCGACCGAGCCCTCTACCTGTTGCGCGGCCGCGGACTGGAGCTTCTCGTCCACCGCGTCCTTCTTGGACGGGTCCAGCAAGTGAATCAACGCGTCCAGTGAGGTCTTGACCGAACCTCGCATGAGTGCCAGGATGAGCAGCAACGTCACAGCCTGCAGCGGGGAAGGGTCAGTAAGGTCTCTCGAACCCTCAACCGCATGAACACGGGTGCACACGATAACACATTAATTACCTGGCTGCGCAGAGAGGGGCCGGTCGAAGGCTGCTGTGGGCTGACCTTGGCGCTGCGGGGCTGCCCACCGCCGCTCAGGAAAGTGGTGAGGAGCTCCTCGAAGGCGTCCAGCGTCTTGTTGTCCTCCTCGTGGAAGAGCGAGTAGGGCGGAAGGTCGGAGAAGAGCTGGAGAATGCTCGAGGCGTTCTCGCGCAGGCGACTCTCCGTCGTGGTGCCGGCGAGCAGCTTTTGGAGGGCCTCCATCGTCTGCCGCTTGGGGTCGATCGACTCCTCGGCCTCTTCCTCGTCGTCCGACGAGGACGTGGAGCGGTTCTTCTTCTCCGCCGAGCGCGATGCGGTCTTCTTGGCCCGCTTTGGCACCGCAGCGGGCACCTCGTCGCCTGGCGCGTACCCGGAAAACAGTCCAAGCGACGCGTAGGCGCCTCCCGGCGGCATCAGCCCTTCCTGCTGCTGCTGCTGCTGCTGCTGTTGCGACTAGTCCCGTGTTGTGGTCAGCGTTCATGCATTCCGTGGTGGGCGGGCCAAGCAAGCGGAGAGGTGGATGGGGTACCAGAGTCAGCGGCACCTTGCTGTGATCATGATGCTTGGACCGCTGGAGGAGACGCTGTCGTGCACAGCCCTCCTGTATGCGGCGCAGGAGCTGCACACGCCGCGACAGCAGGCCCGAGAAGGACGAGTGGGCGACTGGCGACGAGAGGGCCATGATCTCCGCCAGGAAGTGGGCCACGTGCACTTTCGGCTCGCCCCCAGAGTTCGTCGTGGCAGCGGGGGCCACCTCTTCGATGACCTCATCATCGTCGACGATGCCGCTCAGGGCGAATGAGAAATCTTCGTCCTCATTCGCTCCAGAGCCTTCTGTGTGGTGCTGGCGTGCAGTGGCGTGGAAAAAGCTCGATTCTGCCAGGGAGGAGGAGCCGCCCCCTTGATGCAGTTGTCTGTTGGGCGATTGCAGCAAGAAATCGTTGGCGAATAGGGATGTTTCGTTGAGCGAAGCCCAAAATGCATCCGATGTCGAGCTACTCGCGTAGTGCTCCATCATGTGCGAGGCGGGCAGACCAAATGCAGCCAGCTGTTGCAGCCTCGCCTCCATTT
>CDFB01055793.1:0-11491 GCA_000826425.1 Acanthamoeba lugdunensis | reverse complement strand
AAGTTGGTGGCCTTCTTCAGTTCCTCCACCTTCTCCGCCTGCTGATTCTCCAGGGCGATGAGCTTTTCATCTGGTCGTCGCGGAAAAAGCGTCAGTTCACGTGGTCTCCTGTCCGTGTGCACCCGCACCTCCTTCCACTTCATTCGCAACCACACGTACCCGCTTTGCAAATTCGAGTGTTGTAGATCCACGAGATGAGCCTCTTGGCCACGTAGCCGCTACACAGAGAACCGAGGTCAGTGCGCAGGAACGTTGCGATACGTATGAGATGAGCGGGTGGCGGTGGGTGGTGGGCAGTGGAACGTACAGGATCGGGATAAGGAGCGCGGGCGCGATGTATGTCGCGTGGTCCAACACGTCAGTGGGCGATGTGCAAAAGTAATACCTGCAATGGAGCGCACACAGGCGCAAGTGAGGCTCAAGAACAAGGCGGAGCGGGGACAGAAGCTGCGGTGTGCGGCGGCCAGGCCGAAGCCAGCCGGCTGACTGCGAGCTTCGTCGCGATATAACAACAAAAAGATCGGCGCCGGGGAGCTAAGGTGTACCAAACAATAAAGATAACCTCGAGCACGCAGGCCCACAGGAGGAGCCGGGTGACGGCTGTGCGGTGGGAGGCGATGGCCGAGGCCTTCTTCTCTTCCCACTCTCTCAGTTCAGTTTGTAGTTGTGTCAATATCTCCTCATAATTGATTACCGTGGGCTATAAATATAAAAGAGGGATGTGATTAGTATCCCGCACGCGAGCGCTGATGTATCGATCTAGCGGCGCACCTTGGAGCGCCGGAACCAGGAGAGGAACCATGAAAACATCCCCATCTAGGGTGCACCCACTTGTGATGCGTGGCCTCAATACCTTGATCGCCAGGCAATTTATTTTTGTTTTTGTGAGTGATTCGTGACGTGGCCGCTTTTAGCGCCTTTTTTTTAAGCGCAATGAAAAACAAATTTCTTTCGTTTTCTCGCAGCCGTGGTGTGGTTCGAAGGCCCACTTCACGGATCCTCCTCGGATGAGTGACCACTGTGCTTGTCGTTGGCTTGTGGTCTCATCTTCGTGTTGCCCTTCCCGACTGCCCTCCGCCTCCTCTTCCCGCGCTCGCTCGCCAGAACTGTGCCGTCGACGGATTCTACAGGCGTTGGTGCCCCAGGTGGCTTGTTGTCGCTTGGCTTGATGTGGTCGTCCTTGGCGATCCGCTCGGCGAGCTCTTCCAAGGTGAGCGCCTCGCATTTGAACGCCTGGGCGAAGGGCAGCACGTTGCCCTGCGGATTGAACCTGCCACCGAATGGAATGAAGAGGTGGATGTGAGCACACGCGGCACATGCGAATAGGCGAGACGAGCTAGGAACGCACCACTGGAAGGTGTTGGACCCATCGATGATGGCAAATACCACCATCTCAAAGCGGCCGGCTGACGTCATATAATGTCGAGGTGTGGTCAGAAACTAAGACTCGGAGGTTCTTGAAAAGGCGGAGAGATACCCACCAAAGTCTTTTCGAAGCACCTCTCCAAAGAGCTGCGCGATGTGCTTGGGTGGATTGCCGTGCACTCCGCAGCCGAACGCGCCCAAGACGACACTCTCGTGTCCTGGAGTAGAGCGGGGTTAGAGGGCTTATCTTACACAAAAGCCAACGAGACTTGTCGACGTGCGCACCATTATCCAAGGCAATGTTGAGGATGGCTTTGATCTTCTTCTTGAAGTTGTTGACGATTGCCGGCCCGCTCAGCCGCAGCTCGCCGTCAATCTCCTCGACGGGAGGATTGGAATAGGCTGCCCCCCGCCAATATTCATGTGAGAGTGGTCTTTTAGCTCCGAACGCATGCGTGTGGATTCCTCACCAGATACAGAGATGATGGACAGGTACTGGGGCTCCTCTAAGAACGCGTAGCCAGCAGCCTCACTCCTGCGCGTAAACTGGGTGAGCCAGGCGCGTCTGAGCAGGTGAGCACCAGCAGGGAAGGACGAGCACAAGTACCGTCGAAAGATGGTCACATCAGGCGTGTAAATACCGCCAAATTCAGGAAGGGGATAGCTCCACTGGCGCCCTGCGTCAGTTCTGGCTCCAGAGATGCACGCGTCAGCCACGCAAGAGCCGAGGGAGTGGTGCACGCTCGATTGCGAACGCGTACCGGTAGGGGTCCTCCAGGCACTGAAACAAATTCGAGCGGCGAGTGAGGTTCTCTGAGCTCAGTGACGGCGCACGGGCGAAGCTATTGTAAGTGCAACCAGACCAGGACGTGAGCAGGGAATAACGTACCTTCCTGTGCGCCTGTGCCATGACGATACCCTCCGCCTGGATTAGAGCGCGAGGCCATGTTGAGGACAGCGGGATTTAGGCCTCTCTTGTTCTTCATCACCAACGCTGCTTCCAGGCAATCACCTGCCACGACACACACGCAAATGGTGACCACTCAATATCAGCAGATTCTCAGTGGCCCACGAGGAGATGAGGCACTAACCTTCCACCACCAATATCTCCGTCTTGTGCTGTGGAGTTCGGCTGCAGCCCGGCTTCTTTGGAGCCGATGATGGCGGATAGATGTAATCTGACCTGTACATCTTGGTAGCCGAGGCTGCCTTCTGCATGGCCTCTACAGAAAACACACACACACACCATCGGTAAGGTAATGAGCCACCACAATCTGGGCAACTTCATGGTGGTTCTTACTCTTGTTCAGGCGCACTTCGCGGATGACCAGTTCTTGGCCTTCTTCCGCGGGCCTATCGGCGAGGAAATACTTGCCTGTGTTCATGAGCAAGGCAGGCGATCAGCATCAAAAAGCAGCGGTAGCACAAGGGGAGATTGTGAGGTGTAGAGCAGGGCGGTACCGCGCAACACGGCGTCAATGGTCCCCATCTGCACGATCTGCCTCAGCTGCTTCAGCTTGGCCGAGTTGAACCGCGACTCCACACTCCCATAGCTTCCTTTCTCTTCTTCCTCTTCCCCTTCGTCCTCTTCGCTTTCCTCCTCCACCACGTCCTCCTTGTCCTCATCACCCTCGTTCTCATCCACTTCTTCCGGCTCGTCGTCCGATTCAGCGTCGCCACTCCCTTGCTGACCCTTTTCGTTCGTTGCTCCTTTGTCTTCCTCCTCCTCTTCGTCGTCGTGCTCCTGCTCGCTTTCTTTGCTTTCCTCCTTCAGCGAGGAGGAGCGTCGACGTCCGAACCGACCGCCAGAGTGCTCGAAGGCGCGCAGCCAGAGGTCGGGGTCAAACACGAGCCGCTGGAGCGTCGGGCGCAGGGCCTTGACCGATGCCACCGGCGGACCGTCGTAGAACTCCTCGGTCGGGAACGCATCCGGCTTCGCGGTGGACGGTGCCACGATCCCAAAGGGCACACGCAACGCCGCTGTTCTGCTCTTGCCAATCGCCACCAGGAATTATTTTTCTTATTTCCTAACTTATTAATTAAAAAATATAACCCTAATATTGAAAAGTGGTCACAGGTACCCAGCACGGCCGCCCCGCTGGCTTCCCTGCTTGGCCTTGGTGTTGCTCTTCTTCCCAGCTGCCACAGCACGAGCCCGATTCTTTCTGTCGCCTCCGCTCTTCTTGCCCCTGTGCTCCATGTTGCAGGTGGTGTTTGCAGTTGCTGGCTTGTGGTCTCGCTGTCTTTATCTTTCTTTGTAAAGGCGAGAAAAGAGCGAAAAAGAAGGAAGGAATTTGCGGATGTTTTTCTCCCAGTTTGGCGGGAAGAATGTTAACCACAGCATTCCTATCATTTGGCGCCAAAACCAAAGGTGACAATGCCATGAGAGAAGATTTGGTGCAAGCAATTACCAGTCCCCTTGACAGCCTTGGTCTTTTGGACTACAAGGCTCACAGGACCCCTACTGAATGATATGAGGTGGTCCACCCCTCTCAGGCCAGCTTTTGGCTGGCCTGCAATGATGCATCCAAGATGAAGAAGGTGCTCAAGTCCTTCAAGCTTGGCCTGCAGCAGTTGCCAAGTACTGTTGCTGAGGAGGAACTCCAGCAGATTTTCATGGTTGAACTTGCTGAGGCCAAGCCCTGCCTGAAGTCCAACATCTCATTCTTGCCCAACAGAATAGCCCCCCAAGATGCACTTTGTGGCTGTTGGCAAGATCAAGAAAGGAGCTGGCCTCTTCACTGATTACAACCAAGCCATGTGTTCACCTACTGTCACCAACTGATGACTGTCCACAAATCAGGCCACAGTGTCACCACTGCATTCCTCCTCAACACCATGCACATCCAGTTTGTGCAGGTGGAGCTTGTCACTCTGGCAAGCTACACTGACCCTGAACCATGGTGCACAAAGAACTCAGTGGGCCTCCAGTGGCTATGTACCCTTCTCACCTCCAGTTCTGGTGAGCTGGGATTAGTCAAGGTTGTCAATCTGTTCACAAAGTACCCTCACTCACATCTCCTTGGCCATGGAATGTCATGAAAGGTGCAATGACTGGGGCTGTGTGATACCAGTGGGTGAAGAGCATGTCTATGCCAGTGCTTTCCTGCATGCAAGTGATTGAGTCCTCAAGCTTCTTGCCTATGGCAGCATGATAGTGTGACAACTGTCAACAGTTGGTGGGGTCCAAACCCACCCCTTTTTTGAATAGACAACCTTTTCCCTCTTGCTTGACTTGCAGCTCCTCCTGTCCATGACATGGACCTCCAACCAGCTTAGGCTTGCCACACAACCTCACATCCTTGGTTTGTTACATTGTCATCATGACCTTTCACAGAACAACACTGCAACCAAGTGATCAAAGTGTACCCATGGTTCAAACCAGCAGTGGCAAACCTCATACTCAACATATGGAAGGCCATTCTACCAGAGAGCTGGCTGCAGTTGCATGAACTTGCCAAGGCAGGGGACCACAAGGTGCTTTGTGTGGGCCTGCACCACTTGTTGCCACCAACAGAAGACCTGTAAATCCCCACTTTTTTATTCTACAATCAAGCTCTTGTTCCATGTGGTCCATCTGCCACCACACTCATGCATTCTTCTTCTCCTTTCTTGCTTGTGCTTCTGCTCTCACTTCTCCTGCTTGTTGGCACCCAGAACCCACAGTTGGCCAGAAAATGTGGTGGAATTGAATAGGAGAAAATATTCCTATTTTCGTGGTAGCGGCAACTCCAACAAAGTTTTACCAAAACGCAAGGACAGGGGAAAACCGTAACGAAACGGGGGAAACCGCAAAATGTTGGGGTAAACCTTAGTTTTGTCGCGGAATACCCTGTCTTTTGCGTTTGTTTATGTTTTTGCGTGGTACCACTGAGGCCACGAAAATAGGAATAAATTAGCAACCTTAAAAATAAATAGTGGCGCAGAAAATGAATGAGCGGTGGGTCATGGTAGGTCCTCGAGGTTCGTTTTAATCCTTAAATCTTTAGAGATAAATTCTGATCATGGCCTCTCTTGATTCAGGACGGCAATGGGAACTATCGCCGCGGCGTTGAAGAGTATGAAGACTTCTACGAAGAGGAAATCGAACAAGCGGAAGCCGAAGAATTAGGCGTATGGAAGGAGGAAGGTGGCCCAGACAGTGAAGTCGAAGAAGAGGAAGAAGAAGAAGAGGAAGAATACCAACAAGAAGAAGAGGAAGACGGGTCGGGCTTTGGGTTGCTGCCCGAGGAGGTGTTGATACACCTGGTGGGCTTCCTGGACGGACGGGCCATTCTGCGACTGCAGTGCGTGAGCCGCCGGTTCCGCCGCGTGGGTAGCGACCCCCGGGTGTGGGCGCGGCTGTGCCTGCGCGACTTCAAGATGCGCTACCTCACCTCCCAGGTCCTCTGGATCAACTACACCCGCGGCTACTCCTCGCCGTCAGCGGTGGCTGGGACGCTGCCCTTCTTCCCCTTCCCGCAGACCGGCCCCAAGCCCACCTTCGCCGTCCGCACCAGACCGCAAGTTAATTACTGTTGAACTCGACGGTGGCTGCTGCCCAATACATGACCAACGTGATGACGTGGACTCGGTTGGCGGAGGTCGAGGGTGTGTGTCTTTGAAGGAGGTAAAAGCCCAGCGTTGTGGTTGGTTGTACGTCACTTTCTGATTTTTCCGCAGAAGTGTGGTTTCCCAGGCCTGGCTGGCGAAAAACGGACGAATGGCAACGCACCCCCGACCGACACACCCAGACCTGAGACATGTGGGAGCAACGACAAGCCCTCTTCTGCAAACCGGTTAAACGACTCGCCAACATCAGCACTACACCACCACACGCAACAGCAAGAAATGTCTCGCATGATCTTCAGCACTGCGGCCAGGAGAGCGCCGGCGCTCGCACCCTCTGCCGGTTCATCGCTGCTGGGCGGTCGGCTGCCCCTCGCCTCCGCGGCCATGACCAGACGCGGCCTCGCGGCATGGGACTCCAACGATTGGGACGACAGCACCGCAGGTGGCCGGCGCGGCGGGCGCTCGGTGGCCACCACCAAGCATAAACAGCGCAGGCTGCCCTCCATGCGCCGTCTGGTCACCTCGCCCTTCGACCAGCTCGTGGAGGCCTTCGAGAACGACATCAGCGACATGCTCCCTACCGATCGCGACCTCATGCCCCTGGTAGGCGGGGCGGGCCAGTGGGGCAGCGAGCTGGCCGAGTGGGCGCCCAGAGTCAACGTCTCCGAGGACGACAAGGCCATCCACATTCACGCCGAGCTGCCCGGGGTCAAGAAGGATGACGTCCGTGTAGAGATCGATGACGTACCTATCCCCCCCCCCTCCCTTCTTTCCCTGTAATTAGCAGAGTACTGACGAGGTGGCGTTTTGTAGAACGGTCATCTGGTGATCAAGGGTGAGAAGAAGATGGAGAAGAAGGAGGAGGACAAGGACAGGCGCTACACGAGGGTGGAGTCCTCGTTCGGCCGGTTCGAGCGCCGCATCCCCCTGCCCGAGGGGGTCTCGCGCGACCAGATCAAGGCCAAGTGCACCGAGGGCGTGCTCGAGGTAGACATCCCGCGCCCCGCGCCACGCGAACAACCCGCCACCGCCATCCCCATCGAGTAAGAGCTGCGCAGAACACCGTCTTCGGTCGAAGCCATCAACTCTCCTGTACATAAGCTTGTATGGCCGGACCCCATAAACTGCTGTGTTCTTACTGCCTATTTGCCGCAGCTCCTGCTGCGTTCTTTCATGTGTCTGTGTACAGGTGTTTAGCTGGAAAGGGAGCAAAGTCGAGTACGGTAGTAGGCGGCCTCTTCAGCCCACTCTGATGTGGAGCCTTCGCCGGTCTCCATTAGCCGCAGAGCGGCTCGCAGGCACCGTTTAGCCTGGGCCACGTGATAGGCGCTCTGTCATGCGGCGGCAACAACACAGTCAGTCAGTTCCAAAACTATGAACGATAACGATTGAAAGGGGGTTTGGGCCACCTGCAGAGTAGAACCAGAGCGTTGTGCCAGAAGCAGGTGGCAATCGCCCAACGCGTCCCAGGCTTCGTGTATGCCTTTGTCCACCACTTCGTCGACTTCGGTCAGGCGGGCGTCGGTGTTGCCCACACCGACAGCGCCATAGGCGGGCAAGTCGGTGGTAGTGTACACGTCCGGGGCGCCGTCGATTCCACCCACGTACGCAGAGCCGTTCGCAGGAGGTATCACCAGCTCCGTCGCCGTGGACTTCGTTCGCTGTTGGTCGCCGCCCAGCCGCCTCGCAGTACTTCCTCCGTCCATCGACATACGTCGCAGGCTTGGAGGCGCCACGACTCTCTTGCTCGCCTCCGCCTTCTTTTCGTTATCGTCGTGATGCATCGCGTTACGCTTGGCCTTGTCCTCTTCCTGGTCGCTGTTCCAGTCGGAGCTGCTCGCGGTGTCGTCGCTGTTCTTGCCGTCTGTGAGCAACTCGTCGCACTCGTCCATCGACAAATTGAGCGATGAGCGATATCCAGAACGGTCCCAGGTAGGGGCAAAGCAGCGAATGGATAGATTCCGATTCAGTAGCGGCCGTCTTCCTCCTATGTCTGTGCATTGGTCCTTCACGCGGGCGCTGGTGTTGGAAGTGTCGGAATCGTCGCTGTCGTCGCCGTCATCGTCGTGGCTGGAGGTGGGCTGCTTGCCGCGATAGGCGATGCTGATGGCGTCGTCAAGGTAGGCCATCGCCTTCCGGCAGAGCATGGTCCGCACGCTCTCCTGCTTGGCGGTGTCGAGCTGTTGCTTCATCTCCGCGTAGCCGGGCCGCTGTTTGATTCTCGACCACTCAGACGCGATTCGGTAGTACACATAGCTTGGAGGATCACAGAGATGCATTAGTAAGTAACGCACATACACCACCGCACGCATATACCACAGCACGCTCTCTCTCTCTCTCTCTCGCACACACACACACACACATCGCGCGCATACACCACACGAGGCTGGAGGAGAGCAATACCCCAGGTTGGTGAGTGTGCGGTAATCAGTTTTGGGGTGGACGAGGTAGGCCCGGTGCAGCTTCTCCAAGGCCGAGAAAAGCGCGGCCGCCTTCGCCGACACCTGCTGCTGTTCCTCACCCGACTCGCCGTTACGCAGGTACCGCAGTAGATGCGCCCGCCCCTCCTCCAGCAGGCTCAGGTCCAAGTACTTGGCTGTTGAATTTAAAGTTACATCTCAATTGTGAGGCGGGTAGGGGCAGAGGTGTCTACGTGCCTTGCGGTTGGAACAGAGCACCGAGAGGGAGGCGCCTGGCGAGCTCGGCCATGTCGATGACCTCACGCAAGTCAAAGCGCTTGCCCTCTTCGTTGATGGTGAGCGCCTCCGGGTACTTGCGCAACAGGTCTCTCTTGATGCCGTGCTTCCCAGCACTCCGCCAGAATCTGGCCTCCCGCTCTTTGTGTGTCGCTGCGTCGGTATCGCTGTTCGTTCGTTGCGTTTCCGTTTCGCTTTGGATGTCGATGTCGCCGCCGATCGATGTGTTGGCGTAGTAGTAGCTGGCGATCGTCTGCACGTTGAGCTGGCCCACTTTCCTCTTCTTCTTCGAGCGCATGGCCTTGTCCAGCATGGTGCGAAGCGTACGCACCACCATCTCCGTCAGCAGCACCTTGCGTATGTGGACCTCGGCCGAAGGCAGGAGCCGGCGCACCGAGCCCAGGTAGCGCAGATTAATGCCCTGGCGATGCATCGCCACTCGCAAGTACTCGTACCAGTCGTACGGATATCTGTCCACGGCTACGGAGAGGGCCTTGTTAGACCATGCAGACCACCTTTAAGCTTAAAGGTGCAGTGCGTAGGGTTAGGTACGTTGTGTTGCTATGAGCGATTGCACGAAATCAGGTATGATCTGCGAGTACAGGCGCTTGGTGGCGGCGACGACCCGCAACTCTTCTCGTGGGCGGTCGTGTTTGCCGAATTGCAGGAACACGTCGCTGCTCAATGGTTCCTCATTACTGCGTTCCAGCGGAAGAACGCATCACAACAATGCCCGACAAAGACAAGTTAGTTCGACATCCGATCTCGAAGCTCTCCTGCAGGAATTGAGTGTACCGAATGAGCAACTCGGGGCGCAAGAGCTTGTAGAGCACGCCTCCCTGCGCCTTCCGAAATGCGGGATTCTCTGGCGGAAACTGCAAGCAAGGTAAGGAAGGGTAAGGAGGGCCGATATGTGATCAAAGCTGGGAGCTTGCTTACCAGCCGCGCAGTGTCCAGAATATAATAGCGCTTCTTGCCTTCGGCTGTGACGACTGAGAGAACAGTAATGTGGTCAAGCATTAGATGCGTTGCAGTGTATGCAGGGACAACTTGGACGCATACCCAAGTGACCCTCAATGTCGGTTGGTCCCACAATCGGTACTGTGCACGGACCTAAACCACACCGGTGCTATGCGAACAAGGAGAGAGTCAATAGGTTCACGCATAAACCGCCCGGCTGGAGTTGACCGGCTCACCTTCTTCAAATTGAGCTGCCTCCCTACACTGTCCATCATGCGGTCCATGTGCGGGTCCGAATTGTAGACTGTGAGTCCCCGGTCGCAGGACCCATACACCTGGCGGGTGCACAGCGCAGAGGGAAGAGGGAAGAGTCAGACGGCAGTTGCTTTCTTTGGGGGGGAGGCCGTGGCGCACCAGGGTGCGCTTGGAAATGGGCAGGCAAGGCAGGACTGTCAACCGCCACCCGCACACCTGAGATCCGACATTCCACAATGTCAGTCCATTTGTTAACGCTCATCACGAAACGAATAGGGATGGGAGGGTAGCCCGTACATTGATGACCGCCATCATGGGGAAGCACAGCCCTGCATTCAGCAGCGCGGTGATACAGCCCACCATCCCCTTGACCTCATGTGAAGCCGTCTTGCTGTAAAGGATCAGGTACAAAAGTAAACGTGTGAGTGACCATCTGAGGGCGGTACTCCTGGTTCAAGCGGGAGGACGCACCTGGCGAACTCATCGCCGCCGTAGAGCGACACACCAATGGCGTGGTCTCGGGCCATCTTGAAGAACATCCCGTCGTACACATACTTCTCCCCTCCGGCGCCCACGTCGCCAATTGGAGGAATCCTTCTCTTGGCGTTCTGCTTGACCTCCAACTCCCTGCAAGCGAGTCGCAACAGCACACGGTGAGATACCAACCACTTGCCCCACACAGGCGCGTGGGACAAGAAGGCCACCTGACGATGTAGGAGGCGATTGCTTTGGCCTGTTCGAGGAAAGAAGTGGTGAACGTGGCCAGCTCGCCAAGCACGCTAATCATCAGCTCGGGGTCTTGATGCTTCCGACCTGCCGCCTTGCGGTACCTGCATCATAGTTGGTTCCCACCAGTCACCTCACCGGTCTAGCCATGCGACAGCAAGTGCCAATGTTCAGTAGCGGGGGTCGTCAGGTACGTGGCTATGAGGGTTTGATACTCTGTGTGGGTGTAGAAGCACGTGCCAAATAGCACTGGTGAGTCCTTGCCGCAACCAGGATGGTCTAGTCAGACTGAGCACCTTCGTTCCAGTTCCGATTAGTGGCAGGTGGAGGTTGGTCCTCCTCCTTCTCCTTCTCCTTTTTCTTGCGCTTCCTCTTGGCAACTGCGTCGCCACTCGACCTGAGCTCGTCATCGTCGCCGCGCGGCGCCTCGGCGTAGGTGAATGACATCGGGGAGGGCACCTCGCCGACCTCGGCATAGAGCCGGGCGCCCGCCCCCTCCTCCCAAGGCGGCAAGGTGGCAGAGCAATAGGTGATGTAGGCAGACGCCGCGCCACCGTAGTAGTGCGGTGCCCCTCCTTCCAGCCCCTCCCTCTCATCCAGCAAAAGCAACGCCTCTTCTGCGTCCTCCCGACCAAAGCTGTCCCGTCTGTAGAACATGCCTTAGCAGCAGTGCCCCACCTGCGCCGCGGTTCGTGTCTTGTCTTGCTGCTCGTTGTGACCTTCTGCCTGCCACTGCACTGAATTCGTGGCTTTTCCTGAATATCATTGCTTCTTGGTTTCTCTTCTTCTCTTCGCTTTCTTGGATTGGAGTGGAAATCGCATCGAATCCGGAGGTCTGGCCGTTCTTTGTGCATCCATCAACGACACGAACAATGAGCGACGGAAGCGATGGAGAAGAGATTATGCTCTTTGCCCCCACCAAGGCTAAATCGGGTACC
>CDFB01055482.1:0-10604 GCA_000826425.1 Acanthamoeba lugdunensis | reverse complement strand
AAGACACACTGGATGGTGACCAACGCCGTCCCGCTGGTGATCATCGCCCTGTGCGCGCTCTTCTTCGCCTACCACTGGCGGGACCTGGTCGTGATCATGCAGATCCCCATGTTCTGGTTCATCGCCGTCATGGTACCACTTTCCTCTCCCTCCGTTCTCTGTTCTCGGCCAATCGTACATGTGTGCGTGTGCGGTGGTGTGTGTGCGGTGTGCGTTGGTGCTCAGAGCGTGTACGCATTCACGATGTCGGGCATGCATTGGAACATGATTCGAGGCGCTCCGCTGGTGGCGCTCACGCGTTCCGGCGGCATCCAGCTGTTCCGGGGCGGCTACTCGCAGACCGTCGTCGAAGGCCTCATCATGGCCGCCTTATGTACGCACCGTCACCCACCGCCCTCAAACCCGTCCCTAACGCACTCACGCACCCACACGCACACGGGCGCAGTTATTGGCGGCGGGATGACGTGGGTGGCGCTTACGGTGCAGGTGCCACGCGAACAGGACCCGGGCAAGCGGGTGCTGCGGTTCTCCTTCCTGGCCGTCACGTGGACCATGATCTGGTGCTGGACGACGGTCATCTACACCCTCACCAAGAACCAGGGCTACGCACCCGTGTCCTACGCCCTGTCTTGAATTCCTGCACGCCACGCCCCCAACAAGCCCCGCCC
This sequence comes from Acanthamoeba lugdunensis, assembly GCA_000826425.1. Lineage (NCBI taxonomy): Eukaryota > Discosea > Longamoebia > Acanthamoebidae > Acanthamoeba > Acanthamoeba lugdunensis. The sequence continues at coordinate 9,936 of CDFB01055482.1, read as the reverse complement.
TCCCAGTGCGCTCGACTGACAAAAAGGGGAATTGAAAGAATGTATCCGGGTACAGCTGCCACTACCTTAGAGGTCGCGGAGGATGTAATTGGCGAACACGCGCACGGCAGCAAAGGACTCCTCACCAGTGGGGACGATCTCGCTCGGCGGCAGCACAAAGCCATAACGACCTGCACACCGCGTCATCAGTGCGTGTGGCGTGTGGGAATGTGGGGGGGGGGTCGTACCGGTGTCGCGAAGCTCGACGACGTACGAGTAGGTGACGTTCAGGGCGCCGTAGGTGTAGTCGTTGGAACCGCCCGACGAGACGTAGAGCGTGGGACCGCTCGGGCCGTACTGGTAGGCCTTGCCGTGCACGCTCTTGATCGCCTCCACCGCCACTGCCCCCACACCCACACCCACTCTCGATTTAGCTTCTAAAAGCGTGCAAAGGCCGCAGGGGCGCGGCGGTGCAGCCATCAGGCGTACGCTTGGCCAGCTCGTTCTGCTTGGCGATGTCCTTCGGCAGCACCGTGGTGCTCCATCCCCAGGGCTGCAACACAACCACACTGCTCGTCAGCCCCGTGCCTATAGCGCGTGCGGGAATGGTGATGTGAGGATTGGACGTACGCCGAGGATGAGCTGCGAGTAGGAGTGCCAGTCGATGTAGCCGCGGACGTTAGTCTGCGACTTGATGTACTCGGCCAGCGCGCTTTGTTCGGGCTCGGAGAACGCGTTCGCTCCTGTCGTCGTGTCGTGAGCCTGTCAGTGGCCGAAGGCGATGTGAATGGAGGGAACAAGGGCGTACCGCGGTAGGTCTCGGAGCAGGTGTCAGTGCTGGCGCCACCCTCGCCCCAGTGGAATCCCCAGTTCCTGTTGATGTCCACACCGTAGCATCCGAACCAGCTGTTCTTGTTCTCACGACTGGGCAGATTCGCGCCACAGCGCACAGCGCACACGTGTCAGTCGTAAGCGTTCTGGTGCGTGCGCGCTTACGGCTGTGCGTGTGGTGGGTGGCGTGTGCGGTGGTTGAGAGAGGGCGGCACCGGTTCTTTCTCCACAGGCGTTCGTTGGTCCAGCTGTAGACGTAGCCATCGGCGTTGATGATCGGGAAAATGCTCCACTCAATCTCCTCCAGGAACAAGGTGATGAGGGCGTCCTGTACACACCACCCCACCGGTCAGTCCGGGACACCACCTGGCTCGCGCAAGAGGGGCAGGTGGGCTGACCTTGTCATAGAGGGACAGAAGCTGGTTGGCGATGTAGGCGTTCGTCATCGGACCTATCCACTCGCGCGCGTGCTGCCCGCCGTTGAACACGATGCCCACCTTGTCGGCTGCACATGTCATACGTCGTTGGTACATGTAAACGTAACGCTATAGCGTGAGAAGCTCACGCACTCTTGTTGCTGGGGGCAGTGATGACGATGCCGTTGATGGCACGTCCTTCGATGGTCTTGCCGATCGTCTAGACACACCGCAGCCACCAAACGTCACACGCAACGCACACGACACTCCGCGCACACGAGTGTGTGCGGTACACAGGAGGGCGAGTGGAAAGGAAGGAGGAGTACCTTCTTGGTGACGAGGTGCGGGTAGGTGCTGGCCAGAGAGTCGAGGTAGGCGTTGAACTCGTCGTAGGTGCGGAACGTGTCGAAGAACGCCGAAGCCGAGCCCTGCTCGCTCGCAGCCTGCCAAAAAATTCAAGTTAAAAATCATTTTAAAAAATAATTGAAACTAATAAATCCGAGCTGTAATTCGTCGTTTGAATATTAATATTAATTCCCCGCAACCTGTAAAAGAAGAAATAATAAATAATAAATAATAAAATAAAAGTTTAGGTCCGCGTACGGCGATAGAGGCGCGCTCGGCTAGGAGGTCGGCGTTGAGATCTTCGATCATGACGTGGAAGGGCAGATCCAGGGCGGAGACGCGAGCCTGGAAGGCCTTGTCGAGGCGCACGTCGACCCACTCGGGGTGGACGCCCCACAGGTCGAGCCGCTCGGCTTCGATCCAGGCCATCAGCTTGGCCCGCTCGGCGCGGGCGGCCGACCGCACGGTGAAGCGCAGCACCTGGTGGCCCTCGTACGAGACCACTGCGTCGTGGGCCGGAACGAAGCGGGCGCTGGCGGCCAGGGCCACCACCGCCAGGAGGAGGCCGAGCAGGGCAGCGCGGCGGAGGTGTTGCATTGTCGAGTGGCGGGCGCGAAGTGAGAATGCTCGTCGGCTCTCTCGGCGAAGAACTCGGCAGCCGAATATTAAAAAAGAAAAAGGCTTTTCTTTAGAAAAAAGAGAAGAAAAATGACAAGAAATGGTGTTTATCAGCTGACGTGAGCCTGGCCAATCAGCAGCTCTGGCCATTCAGCAAGTGAGTTATTTTTAGGTCCGATCAGCACAAAACCACTCACGTAAGCTGCTGGTACTCTCATATCCGACTCCAACAAGCAGCATCGCACACGCACATCCAAGCACAAGCATGATTGAGTACAAGCTGGTCGTGGTGGGCACAGGTGGCGTAGGCAAGTCGGCCCTCACCATCCAGCTCATCAACCACATGTTCATGGACGATTACGACCCCACCATCGAGGACTCCTATCGCAAGCAGGTCGAGATCGACGGCACCACCTGCCTGCTCGACATCCTCGACACCGCCGGCCAAGAAGAGTTCAGGTTCGCCCGTTACATCAACTTATCACCATCATCTTTTCGCATCAACTCATCATCACCCATATCTGGTTTTCACACCCTGCAGTGCGATGAGGGACCAGTACATGAGGACCGGCCAGGGCTTCTTGTGCATCTACTCCATCACGTCGACGTCGTCTTTCGAGGAGCTCAGCGTGTTCCGCGAACAGATCCTGCGGGTCAAGGAGGAGGACCGGGTGCCTATGGTGCTGGTGGGCAACAAGTGCGACCTCGAGGACTCGCGGGTGGTCGCCTCCTCGCAGGGCGCCGACCTGGCCAAGTCGTTCGGTTGCCCCTTCATCGAGTCTTCGGCCAAGTCGCGGGTCAACGTCGAGCAGGCCTTCTTCGAGCTGGTACGCGCCATCCGCAAGTCGATCGAGGGCGACAGTGGCGTCGCCGACAAGAAGAGAAAGGAGAGCAAGGGCCTGGGTTCGCTGCGACGTATGAAGAGCCTGGGCAAGCTGGGCGGCAAGGAGCAGTGCACTCTCTTCTGAGAAGAAGAAGATCAAGAGCATCTTACTTGAACACATTAAACCACTTCTGTACAGTCACCACACAAACGTTCACTTGTTGTTCAGGCTCTGCTGTACATCAGAGGTACATCTCCACGTTGGAGTTCCACCGGAAGTTGTCAACGTTGCCCGTGTGCACTTCGTGCCTGCGGCACACACACGAGGCCAACTTAAGAAAAAGCCCAAGGTGAAGAAGAGGGGCGGTGCGCACTCGCTGATGGGTCGACCGTGGGGCAGTTCCTCGAGCTGCTCCACACGCGCACCCCAGCTGTTCAACTGGCGGCCCGACCGCAGAAAGTCCACCATCTCCTCGAGCTCGGCCGGGTCATCGCCAGCGGCACACTGCAGTGTCAGCTCGACCATGTGCCTGTCGTGCTTGGCGTTGGACGCTCCGGCCTCCAGCCCTCGCTTCTGTGCTCCTCGCATCAGCGTCTGCCTGTATCACCCCCTCCCCCGGAAACCATACTTAGCTCGGCAATGGGTAGAACCGTTGGTGACAAAGAAGAAGCACCTGAACATGACGTTCTGCACCGCCCCCTTGGCCTGAAAGTAGCGCACGCAACTCGTCGCCCCACTCATCTTGTGTGCTTTTTGCTTTATTTTTAAAATAACAAAAAAATAAAGGGCACCTTTTTCCTGCGCCCCGTGGTGGTGGTACAGACAAGTCGGGCAGGCTCAGGCCTTGGTGAGGTCGGGCAGGAGGTAATGGCCGACGGTGGTGGAGGTGTTGGTCTTGATCTCGAAGCGGAAGGCGTAGACCCAGTTGTTCTCCAGATCAACCAGCGCGGTGGTCTTGTGCGAGTATCCCCGGCCCTCATCCTGTGATGGTGGGTGTAGATGATCTACCGTCAACGAGAGAAGCAAAGACTCGAACAAAAGAAAGGTGGGGTACCTGGGTGGTGAGCTCTTCGACCTCGACCTCGGTCTTGTTGTCCTTCTTGGCGAGGTAGAACAGGTAGTCGAGGTCGTTCTTGTAGCAGTACTTGCTCTTGTCCGACGGCTTGCTCGCGAACTGCACGCGGTGCTCCTCGGGCACGTGGTAGGCCTCGATCCAAACGCGAGCTTCGCCGTCGAGGTCGTCGGCAGAGATCCAGAAGTCGCACACGCGGTTCTCCGACTTGTCCCTCGACTCCTTGGTGGGGAGGACGAGCGGTTGGTTGGAGTGCTCGATCACCAGCTGCGAGCTCTTGCCCTCCTTGTCAACGATGGTGATACGGATGCGGAACGGAGAGGGAAGCGAGTGGTGCGCCCGCCTGCGAGTGAGAAAGCGAATGTATCAGTACACAAAAACAAGAAGGTTGTGGCGCTGATGGCAGACGATGATATACCTTTCGCGATCGTACTGGGCAGCCTTGACCTCGACGGCGCTCTCAACGGCAAGGTTGAGCCTCTGGTTGGGCTCGAGCACGAAGCCCTCATCGTGATAGCCCATGGAGTAGCGGTAGTAACCGCCCTTCGAACCAAGCCTGTTGGTGTAGCCAGGTTTGTGAGTAAACAAGCAACCACGATCGTTCTAAGGGAATGTAAACGGACGAAGGGCAAGATATACCTGGTCTTCATCTCGATCCACTCTCCGTCCTTCTCATACTCGGACTTGACCTTGACGATTGCGACGTCCTTCTCGAGCGGATTGAAAAGGCCCAGGTGGTTGTAGAAGAGATTCGAGTACTTTCCACCCGAGGCCCAGCTCTGAGAGAGAACGAGCAGGAACCGTAAGCGAGCGGTGCACTACATTGGTGCAGATGCGTGAGTGCACCGTACCTGGTCGGGCTGGGTGGCGTCCTTCTGCTTGATTTCGATGCCCAGATCGCCCTTGGCAACATTCTCAGGCACAGGATTCTCAACGATGCCCGACGGCGCGAGGTGGGCTGTGGGTGCAGAGCAAGACGATCACTCATGAGGTCATCATCGATGCAATGAAGCAATGCCGGAGGACTTGCACTCCTGTGCATGACGAGAACAGGCACATGAAAGGGGGTGGGTGGTAAGTACCAGAAATGAAGTCCTTGGCGTCGTAGGCGGGTCCTTCGGTCTTGGTCTCGGGAAGCGTGTAGGCCTTCGCCGGCTTGGGGAAGGAGGCGGTCTGCTTCACCACGGCAGCGCCCAGGGTGAGGTCGCCGTTGATGGGCACCACCTCAATCTGAGGACGAGCATCACTGGAGAGCAAAACAGAAAAGAAAAGAAATCGAGCAATTAACGATCAATTCAGACGATGTCGATCTTTGTTGTGCAATGAGGGAGGAGGAACCTGGTGCTACGGACGGAGAGCTCAGCAGCAACGACGACGCCCTTCTCGATGATGAAGTGGACCTGCACGGACCAATCCCAGGCGGTGCCGTCCGTCGTCTCCTTGACTTCCTTGTGGGCAATGAGGGCGCGGTCGTTCTCCTTGCCGAACGTGCGCAGGCTCTCGAGATCGAACAGCTCCAGCCTATCCACGACATCGGAAGCAGAGCCGATCTTGATGTAAATCTTGTTGTGCTTGTGCTTGCCAATCTCGGCGTAGCGGTAGGGCGGACGCCAGTTGCCGCCCGCGTAGTCGGGGCGCATGAGGCTGTGCCCGGCCTTCTCGAGCAGAGTCAGATTGACCTTGAGCCAGGTCGCGTAGTCGAGCGCATGCAGCACCACGCTATCGTCGATTACGTGATCAATTACGTCGTGCGGATTCACGAGGAAGCCGTCGGACGTGGTGAGCTCCTTGGCCCGGGCGGTGGGGTCGCCCAGGTGGCTCTGGAAGCGCTTGTTGATGTCCTCCACGAGACGCTCCACCTTGTCCTTGCCATCGCCGCACGGAATGAGCAGACGCGACTCTCCGAACACCACCTTGACCTTCTTCATCTTCTCTTGTGTGCGGTACAACTCAAGTGGCCTCCCGGAGCCGGCTCCGGGAGTACAATAAGAAGGTGCTCATATGTTGGTGAAGCAGTGTTTTCACTTCAGCGGTCGTGTGTGCCCATTGGTTGCCCGCCTAAAGTTAAAGAGGCAAGTTCAGGGTACAACAGCTTCATTGGCTGATGAGAGAGGCGTTCACAGGTGAATGTGTGGCTTTTTGTACAGAAGAAGGGCGGTCCGTGGCCTGGCCCTCGCGGGGATAGGACCCGATACATGCTAATGACATCCGGCTTCGTTGATGACGACGTTGCGGCGCAGGCGAGCGAACAGGAAGTAGCCGGCGCCGGCTCCTATAATCACAAGCGAGCGAGCAAGCGATGAGATGCGGACGTGATCGTGTCTGCGGGGATGAAGTGAAGCGAAGTGAAGTGAACGCACCTGCGATGACGGCAACCGTGAGGCCGATGTTGTAGGTCATCACGACCAGCATCAGCGCGTACCTGGTCGTAGAGGAGTCAGCGTACACAAGAAGAACAGGAGGCAGGCTGGGTGAGGTGAGGTGAGGGACATACGCAATGGAGAGCTGGATGACGTGCAATGCGGCCGCCACGAGATGCTGAAAGTTGTCGTTGACTATCTTAGCTCTGTTGCGTTCGCGCACAAGGGGTGCAATTAGCTGAGTGAAGTGCGTTCATCAAGCAAGCGCGGATAAGAGAACGAGAGCGGTACGCACTGGTGTTGGGGAGTGAGTCGGAGAAGCTTCTTGAGTGGCTGGCTGGCTTGTACGTCGTACAGATCATCGTCACACTGGATCTTCAACTCTTCCTCTAATCTCTTGGAGTGCATTCTCTGCTCATAGCCTGCTCGCAGGTGGTGAAGAAGAAGAGAAACAATCATCAGCAAACGCACTCAAGGGCCGTGGGGAGAGGGAAGCTACGACATGAAGGTGAGGAGTGTGATGAAGAAAGAAGGACAAGGCGGAAGGGCGAGTGGCAATGTACCTTGGCGGAAGGTGATAAGCCACTCGTAAAACAGGCCCAGAAGGAAGATGGCCACGGCAGTTACCGTGTACCAACCAGGCGACTCGACGTGCCATTCTGGAGATCACGCCAAGACAAACCTTCAATAAGGGTGCGGCCTTGATGCCTGCATCTCAATTCATCTCTCATCTAATCTTATTTAAATAAGATATTGTATTTACTAAAATAAGTTAATTTAAGTAAATTAATTGGCATTTGTCAGACAGGAAGGAGGACGTACGTTCGAACAGAACGGTAACTTCTGTGCTCCATTGAAAGTACATCGGCATCGACATGTCGTGCATGGGTGTCTGTGCCGATCCTACCGAATGGTCCGCGTGGTTCATCGAGGTATGGCTGGATTGATGTGTCGCGTGATGATGATTGTTGTGCAGGTCAAAATTGATCGGTCCGCTGTCCATCAAACCGTCCATGCACCAATTGGCTGCTCAAAAGATGCAGAAATTGGCTTTGCACTTCCCTAATTGTTATTTTGTTATTATTATTGATGAATAATAATCTTTACCTTTTTGCTGATCGATCTCCTTTCTTAGCGCCTGCGTGTCCCTTGCATGTGTAGAAGCCACAGCAGGGAACCAAGCTCTCCACCGCACACAACACAGCACAGCAGCTCGACATGTCGGCAGTAGTAGATGGATTCGACTGGGAGGCCGTTCTGGCCGACTGGCAGAGGAGAGGCAACAACCTGGCCACGGTGCACGCTGTTCCGGTCCTCGTGTCGGCGGTGCTGTGGACGCTGGTTCATGAGTGCTCCGGGTGGGTGCTGGGCTTCTTCCTCAACACCAAGCTCGACCTGCCACCCACCCACAGCTTCAAGTGGCGCAGTCGGGTGGTGTCCTTCTTCTTCAGCCTCACCATACTAGTGGGCGCTTTCTACGGACTTCTCTTCGACCCCCTCCTCCAGGGCGACTCCTTCACCTCGTACTCGACCGTGGCGTACTATACCATTGCCACTGCAGTGGGCTTCTTCTTATGGGACGTCATCATCTGCGTGCGCCACTACGACGAGTTCCGCTTCCCTCTCCTCTTCCACGGCATCGCTTGCCTCCTCACCTTTGTGAGCTTTCTTGTACAAGTCTCCTCCACCCAGCACAATACCACGTTGTGCTGACCGACAGCTCCACTCGCTGCAGGACGGCAAGTTCATGTACTACGGCTGCTTCTACCTGACCTTCGAGGCCAGCACGCCCTTCCTCAACATGCAGTGGCTGCTGGAGAAGATGAACGCACGCACGTCCCTGAAGATGGCCAATGGCGTTATGCTGCTGTCTTCCTTCTTCGTGTTCCGCATCGCGCTGGGCATCGGCTACTCCTTCTTCGTGTTGCAGGACATCAACGAGCGCCTGCCCGCCATGACCGACTCGTCCGACCGGTTCTTCGGCTACTACTACGCCTTTGCGATGCTCTCCCTCAGCTTGCTCAACGTCTACTGGTTCTGCCTCCTCTGTCGGCTCATGGTGACCAAAGTCATCGGCGCCGACAACAGTTCGAGCAAGAAGGCGCAGTGAGGCGAGGTGTAACGGTTTTTCAGGCTGACGTCAGCAATCAAAAAGAAATTCAGTTTCTTTTGGTGTCACGGCGTGTCAAGGTGTGGTCCGAAGCACGACACGACACGACACGACACGCAGACGCATCACCCGGCAGTCTTCACAAAAAAACACAACCGCACACAGGACACGGCACACAGCACCACACGACCATGGAGCGCACAGTAGAAGAAGAACCAGCGCTCACCACGTCGGTCGAAGTCGCAGCGGAGGCTGAAGTGGTGCCGCCAGCTACCACACCACCTCCTGTGCAGGCTGCGCCAGACCCCGCCCCCACCACCACCTCCACGTCCCCCACTCTACCGCCCGTAGCAGCGAAGGTCATGGGCAGACCGCAACCAGAGAGGGACGACACGCTGTACGACCTGCTCTGCCTCCTCTACCCGGACGCGGTGGAGCGTGCCCAGGCCGCGGTGCGCCTGGCCGTTCGCACGTACACACCCGAGGGTGGTGTGGTGGCGCCACCAACAATCTCGACCACTGCTGCTCTTCGAACAACACGGGCGCGCATCGCGCCCAAGGAAGAAGATGAAGGCGAAGATGGAGGATTCTATGCGGCCTACCCCACGCCAGCTGCGAACGAAACGGACGAAGATGAAGCCGAAGAAGATGAAATTGAGGCAGATGGTGGAGAGAACATCGCGAAAGATTCGGACGAGGAGGCGAGCTGCGAGTGGGTGTGGCTGAAGGACCGAGGCCTGAGAGAGCGGGCCAAGGAGGCCGAGCAGGAGCGCGCCACCTCGAAAAAGCGACGAAGGCACACCATCGCCGCCACCTCCAGCACCACCTCGTCCTCTGCTGGGACTGGCGAGGAGGAGCAGGCCAGCGGGAGCAGGAAGAAGCGAAGAAGGCGATCTCCTGGCGAGAGCCGATTCCTCGACGGTGCTCGCGTGCCTCTGCACGGCAGCGGCAAGGACGAGGGCAGCCTGCCTATCGTCGCCGACGAGTACGAGCGCAACAAGGCCAAGGCCCTGCTGCGCGACATGCGCGACTCGCTGGGCCTGCCGCCCGTCAACAACAAGGTGCGCATGCTGCACTGGAGCCTCGAGGAGGGCCACGAGTACGAGCGCATCATGGCCGAGAAGAAGGGCGAGTTCATCCGCTGGATGGACGAGCAGGGCCTCCGACCCACCACCGTGCGGGCCAAGAAGCGGCTGTGGGAGTACCTGGGCGACTTCCCGCAGGTGGCCCTGTGCCGCGTGGGCCTGCGTCGGTGGGAGCGCGGCATCACCATCCAGCTCCTGCGCGAGGCCATCGACGCCGACCCCGACGAGAAGGCCTTCTGGTCGCAGCCGCTCACCGATCAGCAGCGCGAGCTCATCAAGCTGGCCGGACCCTGATG
>CDFB01055460.1:0-10776 GCA_000826425.1 Acanthamoeba lugdunensis | reverse complement strand
TGGGCGAGGATCAGGCGCTGCTGGGGCGACATCTCCTCCACCATATCACCGGCGGCGGCGAGGATCTACGGACAGTCAAAAATCAAAGGTGGCGTCAGAGCCTAAAGGGAAGGCAGTGCCAGTGATGGCCTTAGGCTGGATAGCGTACCTCGAGTATTTCCTCGGTGGCCAGGGCTGCGCCGCGCTGGTGCTTGTCCAAGGCGTTTTGGAAATCCTCCTGGGCCTCATCGTACTGCTGGAGAACGTGCTTCAGGTACTCAAGCACCAAAGACAGCGGAGGGGCCTTCGCCTTTGCGGTGAGACCCAGTGCCGTCTCTGCGTGGGCGGAGGATCGAGTGTATCAGCAGAGAGTCTAAAACAAGAGAGAGAGACGACTACGTACCACGACCGTTGGCCGACAGGTTGGGCGTGAAGAGGATCGAAGGAAGACCCTGTGTGCCGTTGGCTGCCGCAGCATCGCAGAGAATGCGACAATAGGCAATCACGTTTCGGTTGATTTCATGCACCAGAGGGACTGACGCGCGACGAGGTTCCTCCATCTGGCGGGGAAGAAGTGGCAAGTCTTAGACTCTACGAGTCCATCAATTATGTTTGAAAAAGAAGGTGCGAAGTACCTGGTACGAGAAACGGCCCTGGTTCCAGCTAATCTCGCGGCTGGTGAGCGTCACGAAGAGGTTGAGCAGCGCGTGGTGGAAGCGCATGGCGTTTTGCTGTAGCTTCTGCACCAGGAGGCTCTGCGCGTTCGCCACCAAGTGGTAGAACATCTCCGTAACAAGTCGGATCTGCAGGGAGCACGACCGTTTAAGCCACCACAGTCAAGTAGCGGAGAAAAAAGAGGGAGTCCAATCCTACCTCGTTGAGGACCAGCGGTTTGTTGACAGCAGTGTCCTTCAAGATCGCAGCCAACAGGTCCGCATGGGCGGACACAAAATCGAGGACCTAAAAAGGTGATCTGGTGAGCACCTCGGGCTGATCAAGCAATCACTACTGGCAGCAATTGAGGCGTACCTTTCCTGCAACGGCAAGGTTCTGAGGCAGGGCCACGAGGAGCGACACCACGATTCGGAGGATCGATTCGAGGAAGTTATGGTATCTCTCGCTCAAGCCAGGCGCCCAGTTGTTCTCTTCGTCTGCAAAAAGTGCGTGGAACGAAAGTTAATGAGAACATGCAGCAACAATAGCAGCCACAGGGCTCTTAGATACCCTGAAGAGTTGCGTAGTCGGGCCTCTGGTCGATCCACCTGCACTCGGTGAGTCGTTGGAGGATGCCGTTCTCGAGCAGGAGCTGAGCGCCGGCTGGCGTTTGCACCATCCGCAGCAGCATGGACAGCTCAGAGTCAAACACAATCGCCTCTCGGAGGGCAGCTGCACACACGCCCATATGACGTAAGAAAACCCCTGTACGACTTTGCTTGCTGAGAGGCAATTGCGTACCATCATCGGCAGAGAAGATGAATGACATGGTGTCTTGTTCCTGGTTGAACGCATCCAGGCAGTGGCGGATGAAGCCCTTTTGCGAGAGGTGGGCCAGGCGCTTGTTGTTGTGATCGTCACCAATCAAAACGTCCAACAGCGAGAAGGCCAGCGACCTGACGTTGACACCGAGGGTAAATATAATGGGGTACTGGACTGGGGAGGTTCCCGGGAGCGCTAATTTGCGGTACCTCCACAGGTTCAGCGAATGCGCGGCGTCGCTGGCGATGGTCTCAATCAGACGAACACCGGCGCTCTCCAGGATAGCAAAATTACGCTTGTCCAACTCCTGTTGCCCCTCGAGCAGCTCCGAATACGATTGGACCTACAGTACACAGCGAGTTAGCGGAGGGCGAGCTGCAAAGCAAACGTTCGTGACGTGCAGGTTTACGAACCATGGAGTTGTCGTGGGCCACCAGGGACTGGGGAGGCGGACGGGTGAACTGCAGGTAGTTGAGGAGTGCGCCATATATGTTCCCGCGAAGTAGGACGGAGCTGTCCCTTCGCAGGGCTGCCTTCACCAGGCCCTGCAAAATCTCCTGCAGGTGCTCAGTCGGCAAGTACCGGCGTCGGTCTGATTGAGGGCACAGCAACAAGTCAGCGTGTTGCTTAGGGATCGAAAAGTACGTGAATGGAAGCTTACCCTCGGAGGTGGCGCCCCTGTGCTGCTCGCGAAGCTTGGTCAGCGCAAAGACCACGACCAGGGACATCTTCTCCGCCACCTGGTTGAGGGAAAAGGTTAGCTGGTTCGTCGCAAAAATAATAGTCAAGCGAGTGTGAGAAGGGGCATACTGCGAGCCGGCAGTCCTTTTCGTTGGCCAACTTGGTGAGTAGGATATCGAGAAGGTCGTAGAGCACATCTTCGCCGGCGATTTGCCTGATGAAGAGGAAGATTTGCTCCGGCGGTCAGCAAGCGAGGCAACAGATCATTAAAAACTGTGGCTGGTGATCACCTGATGGACTCGTAGCACCGAGCCAAAGAGACCTCGGTGAGCTGCCGCCAGGCTTCGAAGTACTTAAGCAGAGACACGAGCCTGTCGCTGAAGGCGTTCAAGTCGACTACCTCCCGTAGAATGCGCTCCGCCTGTGTTGAGGGTTCGGTGAGAACGACACAGAGGTCACGGGATATCGAGCACGACAGTAAGTCGAACGAACCTCAAGAGCAAGTTGGTCGCTTTGAATTGCGTATTCCGCTTCGCGCTGCCTCTTCTGCATGCGCTGTGGGCGGAGGTGAAGGGTGTCGTAAGCAGGTGATCACAACAAATTTGAAGAGGAGGAAGGACATACGAGAATCTGATTGACTGAGTCGATGTCGTAGTATTCGGTGTTGTATTCATAGGGTCGCCGGCACTCTGCCTCGATCTTTGTGACGTCAAAGAGCGACGAGGCGAGCTTCTTCGGCTGCTCCAGCGTCAAGTCAAGTGCTGTTGCCACGGGGGAGAGACGGTGAGAGGCGTTGCATGACGAGCACGGGCTGAAGGGGGCATCATCATACAAGACATGAGCGCGAGGATCTTGCGCGAATCTGCTTCTTGGTCCATGGAGGATTGCTCATCATTCTCTTCATCGTCGACTCCTGGAGGGAGCAGAGCAAAATGAATAGCCGAACTGGCACCCCATCAAGTGCCGGGGCTAAGAGCGACGCACCTCCTTGCAGGCTCTGCGGAGTGGCGTAGAGGATGGTCAGCAGGCGGTGCGTGTTCATGCGATTGCGCCCGCTGCTCACGTGCAGTTCGAGTGCCACAGTCTGTTCCACCAAACAACCGCAGTCAGTTAGAGGATTGCCATTTGCGCATCGGCATTGGCGATCGGCACGTTGGTCCTTTGTGCGTACCTTAAGGAACCAGGAGCGTTGCTTGAGCTCAGAACGGTAGACCGTGGCGTCCTTGCTGAATCGAGTTGCCAGCATCCTCAGCTGCTCATAGAAGAAGTCTGTGGACAGAGGGCGGGACTGAGTTCAAAGTGGAGGAGCAAGCGTTCGGTTCTGTTTGTACCTTGCTCTCGGTTGTTCAAGAACCGGAAGATGGGACGATGGGTCCTTCTGTTGGCGCACAGCTCGTAGATGAGGCGATAGCAGTCCTCGCACAGGCTAGGGTAGAGCTGGGCAAAGTCTCTATCCCTGAGTTGTTCCAGGATGACATGCAGCACCGTACGGCCAGATCTAAAGTGAAGGCACATGAGAAGATGAGCGTCGGTGCCCATTGCGTAGTGGGCCGTGTAATTGCTGTGAAGGGACAGTCAGCGTACTTGTTGAGGTCGGTCTGCTCGAGAGGCATCTGTGGATCGAAGCCCAGGAGGAAGTGCGTCATGTTCACTGGAGGAGAGTTCAAATTCTCAAGAAGCAACGTGAGAATGGCCTTCTTGATCTTGACGCTGAAGCAGCCGCGCTTGATGACGGGATCCAGGTCTTTCGGAATCTCCTGATCGGCTGTGAGAAAGAGGAAGAAGTGGCAGAGGTCAGCTGATGGATCAGACAACGCTATGGTAAGCGGAGAAGCCTTGCCTTCCTGTTCGCTCACTTCTTCCTGGCTCTCTAGGCGCTCGACGTAGCCATCCATGATGTCTTGAGCGATCAGGTCAAAGGAAGGGACCAGCTTGCCGCTCCTCTTGCTCAGCATTCGAATGATGTTCACCGAGAAGTAGGGCAACTGGAAGAAATACGGTGAGTAGGTGAGTAGGCAAAGTTTCACGACCGCAAGAGGCAGCGTACCTTGAGGTTGCGGTCGTAGCTTACACAGCGGGCGATGCTCACCGCATAGTCGTTGACCAGGGCTTCCGTGAGTGGAGTCAGCTGTACCCTCTGGTGGGGAGGGAGCAGGGTCGTAGCCGCGCGGTAGGCCTGAACGAATTGCTCTTCCACCACGAGCATCCGGTTGAGCAGCTGCAGTTCGTACAACCACGCAATGTTAGATCCGTAACACAAGAAAGCAGAGAAAGAGCTGAGCGGGACATGCCTTGAGGCTGAGAATCATGGCACGCTCGATGTAATCGAATTCCTCGCTGCTCTCCACATCGGACAACAACTTGCCAGCCGCCGTTTGGATGATCGAGAGCACCTACGCAAGAATAAGAACGTTAGCAGAGGGCTCAATAGAACAACCTACAGTGCACCGCAGAGTTACCTTGCGAAGCGGTTCGACTCGTCCGCCGAGGAAGCTTTGCAGCAGGAGGAAACCAGAAGGCAGCTGAAGCGCCTTGGGTGAGGCAGCGTTGTCCTCCATGATTTGGAGCTCATCCGGTTCGTATGTGTTCGCCAACTGGAGGGAGACATTTAGTAAGCTGAATCTCCAGAGGGACTACTACAGCTACAAGCTGAAAAGATGAGAGCGCACCTCGTGGAAGATCTTGAGAGCGGCGTTGGCAACCTTCCACTTCTCATTTGGCCGCATGTAGCCCTGCAAACGTCGAACACAGCATAAAAGTTGGCCCAAAGTACTGCGTCAGCCACAGCGGGGGGGCTTGCAGGTACCCTGGAGTCAAAGCGGAGGAAGACGTTCTCGAGGATGAAAGCAAGGTAGGGACCGAATCCACGGCCTCCACTGTGCCTCGGGGCGAGAGCAACCAACGGACAGTTCCTTATGACCTGCACGCCGAGGGAGGAGGGGTCGGCTACAATTCGTACAGACTACAGAGAGCCAACGTACCATTTGTAGCATCTTCATGAAGGCGATGATCTCCGGGTACTCTTGGACGCTGGACTCAGCTCCCTCCAGCTCATTTCGGATGTCTTCTCCCTGCCCGTCGCCTGCAGTGCTCAGGATTCTTCTGGCCTCCAGGTGGCGCCACACCTGTGATGTTCATCAAGTTAGTGCGGGGTGGGCTCGCCTTGGAGGAGGGAAACGCGCACCATCTCAGCACCATTCGGTGAAGCCGCAAACGCAGCGAGCGTGCTGTAGATCTTGGCCTTGAGAGTGTGCGGAATGGGGCAGATCACAAGATTGAAGAGATTCTCGATGACGTTCCACTGCGCGTTCTCCACCATGCTCATGCGGGCTGTTTCGCTGCAAATAGCCACCTGGAAAACAATACCTTGAGCATACACGCCATTCCTTCTCTCCATAGGTGCAATCTGCATTTTGCAGGCGCGTACCTGTTTGGTCAGGTTGAGGATGGCGACGAGGCCGTTTTCATCATCAACGCTCAACATCTTGACCGTCGCTCCGCGGATGTTCTGCATCGAGCGCTAGAGAAACAGAAGCACCACTTAGGTTAATGCCAATGTCATCGTAACGACTGAAGCTTCTCACGTACGTGATAGTCTTCGGCATAATTACCCAGGACCCTGAAGAAATGGTCCCAGCTAACGATTTGAGGCGCAGCTGCAGCGAGGTTGGTGAACGTCTGGAAGAGAAAAAAGGATGAGATCACTAACATTTGAAATGGAACAAGCGAGGAGTCAATACCTGCGTCGCAGGTCTGGCGCCAGAGGACAGGGCGGCAAGCATGTTGATGTAGTGGACGAAGTACTGGGGATTCATCGCGTCGGCAGCGAAACGAACGAAATGAGCAAGAGACCTACGCAACGGATAACCGAGCACAATACACTTGGCGTAAGTTACGAGGCCATCACCGCTAGCCGAAAGACTTGCGCACCGCGTGTCGTAGGAGCAATCCCAGAACTTCAGGCAGAGGGCTTCTCTTCCCTGTGAGCCAGAGTTGAGCAATGAGTAAGCGGCCTTCACAAAGGCCAAAAGAACATTTCCACATTGATCAAATGAGCACCTTGTAGAGCGCTGCGCAAAAGCGCATCAGATCCTCAAAGTCGGGCCGAATGGATCCTGGTACCGCGTGAAGAGTCAGAAGATGCATCGGCCAACAGGAAGTCAGACGCGTCTGGCCAACGACCAGCCAACGTACCTGCTTGTCTGTTGAGCAGTCGGTTGCGAAGCAGAATTTCCTCCTTTTCGCGCATGGTCTCGATCTGCAAACGATGAAGATGAGGTTCGTCACTGAGGTTGCGGTTGTAACGAAGCGCAAAGGAACGAGAATACGAACCCTTTCTAGCAAATTGGAGAGGACGCTCACAAGCATGGTGTGGATGACCTGGACCATGTAGGTTTCCTCCATATCGCTCTTGAAGTGCCTGTGCTGCAGGATGCCTACAAAGAAGTTGAAGCTCCCCTGATGACCAGCAGCAAAAATGAGTACCAGTGAACACTAAATGATAAGTTGCGCTGCAGCTCACCTGACGTTTGGCCTTTCGCCAGGCCTCGCTCACCCTTCGTTTGTTGGCCACATCGGACTCGCCGTGTTTCTGTACGAAATGGTGTGTGAGCCCCCGCCTGCAAGAGGATACGAAACACTAAGGTGCGGCTTACCCGTATGAAAACGGTCAGGAACCACGCCCAGGCGAGCGCGACGGCAGCCTGCGCGCCGGCTGCACAAAAACACGATCAGACCATAGTCAGCAACCATGCAACCATGATACGGGAGGACGTGAGTGAGGTTCCACCGTTAGCCCAAGGCTGAGCGATCTCCTGGTTGATTTCATCGATGCCTCGAGGGCTCTTCTCGAGGGCAGACAGTCTCGCTCCGCCCGGGCTCACGTGGAGATCAGTTTCATCTCCCGCAAGGCGATCCAGATTCAGACAGCTGATGATGATGACCAAAACCTTGTACATCATCTGCAAAGGCGACAGTGCGATGAGTGGAGACGAAAGCAACAACAGAAGGATAAGGGCAACGAACGGAGAAGATGTCAAGGTCGGTCGTTGCGCGCTTGAAGGCTTCGCTGATCTTCTTGAACA
This sequence comes from Acanthamoeba lugdunensis, assembly GCA_000826425.1. Classification (NCBI taxonomy): domain Eukaryota; phylum Discosea; order Longamoebia; family Acanthamoebidae; genus Acanthamoeba; species Acanthamoeba lugdunensis. The sequence continues at coordinate 3,556 of CDFB01055460.1, read as the reverse complement.
GCTGCAGCAATTCCAGAAGCTGCTTTGGTGTGGCCTCCGTCTGATAGAAAATGGCCAACAGAATGCTGACCATGAGCGTGCACTCCTTGGTTTTGTTCTGCCTGATTAGGACAGCTCGCTCGTGAGGGATGTCCCGGGGCGTGTCGTCCCCCTGCAAGTGGGGCAGGTTCTTCTGCACGCAGAGAAAGTAGTACGTCAGCAACGCATGGCACACTTGCAAGTCTCGTAGTGAAATGCGCGAAGAGAAAGGGACCTGTATGAGAGCAATGAGGTTGGACGGGAGTCCTTTGTCAAGAAGCTCTTCAGTGATAGCGACGATTTCCGAATGGACCTCAGCGTCGAAGCGACTCAAGCGCCCCTGAGCACAAGCGCACGATGGAGGTGAGATCAACGCGTAGCCACAAGAGGAAGGGAGTGAGAGCACCTTGAAGAGCAGTAGCAAGTCTTGGAGCGCATACTCTCTCAAGCCAAAGTAGATGCTAATGGCAGTGGTGAGCAGTTCGTCAGGCGGCACCGCTTGGCCCGGGTACTGAAGAGAGTTCAGAGAGCTTGTAAGGGAAGTGCAGCGAGAAGGGGACAGCGAAGAGGGGGAGGCAACCTGCGCGTATGTCGAGCGAAGGAGACCGAAGCACTCATACTCGTTGATGTTCAATTCATCGCTGAGCTTGAGGATCTGTACCGCGAAATTAACGTTGGCGAGGAGAAGCAGAGCAAAGGAATGGAAGATCGGAACGCACCACTTCAGTATCGGACTTATTGAGGGTCAGACGTTCCCCCTCAATTACGACCTCGTTATTTGTAGTGAGGTTATGTCGGTGTGCGGCGTTCTTGCCCTGCACCACGAATCGAATTAAAATTGAACAAATTATGAAGAGCAAATTACAGCTATCTGCCCGCGGCAACTCTTACTTACCCCTCCATAGCCCTTGGATGGATCAAGCAGTTCCTCCTTCGTGCTGAGTAAAGCGTTGTGCAGCTCTCGCACCTCGCTGCGCGTGACCCTTCGATTGGCGTCCACGCGGGTCAGCACGCTGAAGATCAGCTCCAAAGGTGGCGTGCGTTTCTCCATGAACGATGGCCGTCCAAAGCGCGGAATCGGAGCAGCTGAATGGACAGATTAATGCCACACCGAGACAAAGGCAAAATGGCGCCAAAGGAAGGAGGAAAAAATAAGAAAAACTTTTTTTTCTACCACACCCCGATCGTGTCTACGATCTGCATGCCATGTGAGGGAACACCACCCTGCAGGCTGATTGATGGACTATTACCATTACATTGTGTCGAATCAGTGGCCACCATTCCGTTCGGATATCCACAAGCGACGTGCCTCGTCGGCACCTTGTCTCACCATGGCCCGCACTCCCTCGCGATCCTCCCCTGACCCTCCCCAGCCTTCTTTGCCTGCATCTTCCCCATCCGGATCTTTCCGCTCTATCAAGCCACTGCCGCCACTCGGTGAGACCCTGCGGATCGTTCCCTTTGTGAGCCTGTGCGCGATGGTTGGGGTGCTTACGCGCATCGGCCTGGACGAGCTGTTCGGACCTAACGTGCTGGACGTCACCTCGACCGAGAGCGCCACCTTCCCCGACTGGTTCCCCAACGCGTGGGGGAGCTTCGTCATGGGCTTCTTCGTGCCCATGCGCCAGTCGCCATTCTTTGCCAGGTGCGCTCCTCCTTCTGGCAAGAACGAAGCGATGGAATGCGGAGATGGCTGTTTGTTGTTGTGCTCACTGCACCTCTCTACGTATGGTTCGACAGGCGCCCATGGCTGTACGTGGGACTGACCACCGGCTACTGTGGATGCACCACGACATTCTCCTCGTGGAACCAAGATGCCGCAGCGTTCGTCGTTAGTTCGGCAGATGTGCGTTCTCTCAGCCCTATTCTTCTGTGTGGGCCAGGCCGAGTCCTAAACGATCACCCACACGCATGTGCAGGTTGTAACCTACCTCCTCATTCTCTTTGAAGGCATCACTGCCCCCTTGGTCGGCTTCATCATGGGTACCTACGCTTCTCTCGCTTTCGTTCATATTGAAACCCTTCTCGGCCGCGTGTAACCTGTCTTGTTGCGGCGTACAGGCAGACATGCGAACGAGTTCTTGATGCTCGTGATGGCGAAAGCGAAGACGTGGACCAAGCGACGACGAAAAGAGGGCACCTCCCGAGCACTCAAAGCTGGAGGAAGCGGCGGTCCATTCAGTACGCGAAAAGGTAAACCAGCGGAGGTTGCTGGCGAGGTGGAGATGCACGACGTTGCGGAAGCGAGCGGTGAAGAGTCGACAAAGGGCAAGGAGCGGATGGACGACGAAGAGAGGCCCGAGCCACCGAAGAATCCGCCTGCCGGCGATGAGGAGCACACGCGGCAACAGCAGGAAAAGCGGCCAGCGGCCATCCACTGGAAGGTCACCCGTGCCGACTTGCTGTACTGCCTCCTGCTCTCATCCAGCGTAGCGCTGCTCTGCTTGGTGTGGCTCCTTCTGGAAGAGTACGGCGGTGTGACCAAGCGCTACATCTGGATAGCCTGCCTCTTCGCCCCCTTTGGTACGCCTCCAACGCCATCACAATTGCTCCAAGCTCTACTACACACCAGTACTGACGTATGCGAGGCCTTCTTAGGAGCCCTGCTTCGCTACGTGCTGTCGCGCTACAACGCCTGGCGGCGGTGCATTCGTTTTCCGTTCTTCACCTTCCTCGTCAATGTCGTGGGCTCCATCGCCCTCGCCCTGGTCGTCATCAGCGTTGATCTCCGTGGCTACGACATCGATCACGACCTTCCTGGCTACACTCTTCGCGGGTTTCAAGTCGGCTTCTTAGGTACGTGCATGGCCTGCCATCACGCATGCGTGTTTCTCCAGCTCACACATGTCCTTGTACCACGCAGGCTCGTTGACGACCGTATCAACGTTCATCGGCGAGCTGTATGCTCTCCCATCAGTGCCCTATGCCTACATCTACGCCATCGCATCCCTGGGCACAGCGCAGGCCGCCCTCATCCTCATCAACGGCCTTCACCAGTGGACAGCGTGACCGCCTTGGTGTCGGCAATAAAACAAAAGATTTCGATTTGCGAACCCGCAAATTTCTCAAAGCTCATCTGCAAACGCGATCAGAAGAGATGCCGAGGGTTCATATCAAAGAAAAAAAGCGAAAGAGGGGTACGACTGCTGCAGCGGCACCCAAGGATTTTACGGTACGAGAGATCCAGCTGGATCATCCGGAGCTGATTTAATCTTTTCAATTTCATCTTTGCTGCTCAGCGATTGCATCGTGCCTGCCCCCTAACACGAGCGAGGCTTCATCCTATTCCAATTACAGAAAAAGAAAGCCAAACTGGGCAAGAAGGCGAAGCCCACAGGGAACCAGACGGTCACTGATTTTCGAGCTCGGTCCATCGTTCTCCCGGAGCAAAGCCTTCTCCAGGACAAGGTACCTCGTTGTCTCCCTCTACGTGTGCCCTCGAGCGGTCATACTCTAACCTTGCTGTACCACAGGGCACGGTGGTGAACAAGCGCAACCTCTCCCTGCAAGACCTCTTGTCCCAATGCGCTCACTACAA
>CDFB01055134.1:0-16353 GCA_000826425.1 Acanthamoeba lugdunensis | reverse complement strand
GGGGGGTGGACAGCAACGCTTGGAGATGAGGCACGGAAACGTAGAGGGCTGTGGTCAGGAGGCGCCCAGTCGGGTGCCCGCAGTGCCTCCTCCTTGGGGCGTGGCTGCGGTTGTGTGCTCCGAGAAGGAAAAACAGCCTACTCTAGTGCGCTATGGCAGCATTGAGGTGGTTTCGATTGACGTAGGCTAGCAGCCCGTGGCTGTAGCGCAGCCTGTCCGGAGCGCCTGTCAGGAGTTGCTTGACGAGGTACGGCTCCCTACGACCACTCTCCGCCTTGCGCCAATCCAGCATCGCGAGGGTTGCGTTTATCCTGCGTATGTGGCAGTAGGCCAAAATAAAGCCCATCTCAAGCCACTCTCTGTCGATGCGACACTTGGTGGCCCCTTCGCTTGGCGGCGCCCTCGTTGGTGAGGTGCGGCCAGCCCAGGCCAGCCCAGCACTTAACGACGTGATCGCAGGTTGCGCGGCGAATCTCCTGGTAACTCCTCGAATCCTAGCGGGCTGGCAGGCGATTGCCAAGGCCCGCGGGAAGCAATTGCCGTCGCCCTCCACTGTCACCACTCTGGCGTTCTCCTGACTGAGAAGTCAGGCCTCCATGACCGGGGCCTCGTCCTCAGCCTCCAAGATCGCATCGGCAGCAGACGCGGGAGCGGTTTCTGGAAGCGCCTGAGGATCAGGTGGGCAGCCCCTTGTTGTTGGTACGTAGAGACCTTGCTGGCAAAGATGAAAAATCCTCGTCATGGCTCTGCGACGCGTGAGGTTCATCAGTAATCCAAGGATTTGTTGCTACTCTTACTCATCTTCGCCGGGAGGCTCGCCTTTGAGAATGGGGATATTGCAGCTCAGTTTTCGGAAGTGGGCGTTTTTTCATTCTTTCATCGAGAGGGGAGGCTTGTTACAAGATACAGCACAACCCCAATGGCTGGGTTGACTACACCCACCCCAGAAAAATAACATGACATCAATGTGCCATTTACAAAGCCCACATGACTCTTGCCAGAGCATCACCACAAACCACTTGACTACCTCCAGTGAGTGGATACCATGAATAAAAGACGGCGCCATGAGCCACAGAGCATGGTCTCACCACAGAGGCGCTTGCATGTTCATTATTCCGTGTGGTTTCTTTTTCCCCCTTTTCACATTGAGCTGGAGGTTTACTTGGAGGGGATGATGGCGGACGTTGGAAGGAATCGACCACCACCTTTGGAGCATGATCTGATTCCCCCCCCCCTCCTCCCTCTCTGTCCAGGGTTTATCTACTGTGCCTGGGTGGACAAGGTGAAATGCATAATCCGTGGGCAACAGCTTGATTGGAATCAAAGCGCGGGAAAATGATGATGGTTTTTTTTTTTTTTATGGTTTGACTCACTCTCCTCCCTTGACAATGTCAGCAGATATAGTTGGGGCAGGCGAGCTTCTTCAAATTTGTTTGTGTGAAAGAATCTCTGTTGTTGTCAAAGGGCATTGTAGCTTGCTCTTTCTCTCACCCTCCTCTCTCTCTCTCTTTGCCGTTGGTATGACTGCATTGCGATCAATGTGTTTTGCTGCTTTTTGTTTCTCTTTCCCTTGCTCAAAGCCCGCTTCAGGGCTCTGTCTTGGCTCTTGTCTCCTTCCTTTTTCCTTTACTGGCCTCATGCAGTTGGCGCAAGGAATGCTGCTGGATGGTGCCTGTGCTCCCCACCACACGACGGAGACACAGGACAATAACTTTCAAATAAATCCTACTCCATTCCTATCCATACGCCCCACCAAAAGATGACTGAGCAAATCGCCACAGGAGGCGGCACGTGTTTGGGTGGAGAGCGCGCTGCTGGGCAAAATCCCGGTTTGCTTTTCAGGTGCAGAGAGGGGCACACAATGCACCAACACCACCAGACGCCAGTAAGACCAAGCCCCCCGAAGGTGCGTCCCGGCCGGCCCACTAATACCCTGTGCACTGGAAAAAAAAACACAAGAAATAACGATTGAGGTACGTCTTCTGGTACTTTTTGTTTCTCTTGTCAAGCGCACTCAATATAATATCCTCCCCCTCGTCCCCCCCCTCTCTTTCTTTCTCTTTGCCCTCCACTTCTCGGCTCACTTCAAAGTGGCCACACACAGAATTCATCAAGCCACAAGACAACCTGCCCATCCTCTCTCTCTCTCTCTCTCCGCCATATATAGAATGGAAGAGTTGAGCAAGCTGAAGAGTACGCTCAAGCGCAAGCCCCAGCGCAATTCGATCCCTCGTGAACTACTGGCTCTTTTTCAAACGCCACATCCTGGAGCGACCTGACGTGCGCGCCCAGTTCGAAGAGGGCGAGGAGGCCCTCGACCTTGACGGCTTCCGGCAGTTGGTCCGGGCCGTGGCCAACCCCTGCAAGTGGGGACCCTCGTTCTGTCGCCCGCGCCGGGGCCTGTCGGCCAAGACGGCCAAGCGCAACACCAACGACATGCTGGCCGTGCTCTGGCGCTACTACGAGGCGCTGCTCCATCCGGCGAGCCCGATCTACGTGGCCGAGAGCGAGGCCGTCGGCGGTCTGGGCCTGTTTGCCCGGCGCGGGGCAGCGGTGGCCGTGGCCGGCCGCCTCTTCCCGGGCCACCTGTGGGGCGTGCCGTTTGAGGTGGATGAGGACGCCTTTGCCGAACTGCATGCCGGTGACTACCCTTCGCTCTATCGCACGCCCGACGGCCGGGCACACATCCTGTGCGGCCCGCTGGCCCTCGTCAACCACCGCTGCGCCGCACCGCTCTCCTTCTCGCTGCCAAAGAGGATCGCCGCCGTTGCCGCACCGTCATCCTCCGCATCTGCACCGGCGTCGGCGCCAGCAACACCGCCGTTGCGCAACAATGGCGACCTCTCGCTGGAGGAGTTTGCCGGCCTGAGCGCAGTCTATGCGCGGGCCACCGTGCGCCTCCGGCTGGCCAAAGGCAGAGAGATCCTGGTCAACTACTTTGGCCAGCAGGAGGGGCGCAACAAGGACGGCGGTGTCGCATTCGCTGGCGTGGCATGCAAGTGTCTCACCTGTATCGCTGCTGTCGATTAACCACCACGATAATCTCTTTCTTTATAAGTTTTTCTTTCAGTCTTTTCTTGCGATGAACTTGTAGCAGTTGCGCGGCCGCAACAATGACATTGTTTGTTGGCATCTGTGCACCTCGCGCCATCTCCTGTGTGCCGACTGCGCCTGTTTCCAGAGCACAACGGTCATTTCTATCTATATCCCAAGCGCCAGGTGGGCCGGCGTACGTGGGACCGTTTTGTTTGCCTCTTGTGATCATTTCCCTCGACCGTCGCCGTGAAGCACCTAGGTGGGGTTGGCACAGCGCACGCTTTGACTAGAATGCCGCCACAATAACCTCGCACAGGCCACACTGCTACAGATTACCGTGCAGGCCATCTGCGAAACTGGCGCCAGTTCAAGAGAGATATCAGGTCAATACCCGATCTATTGATTGATTGATTGATTGATTGATTGAAAGGCAACTCTGCGCCAGCAACGAGATTCGTTTCGATCACAGAGGCGCTCTCGCCTGCAGCGTATAAGGTCCTCACGCACTGCTCCCACTCTTGAGCTGGGTCACTTCTTAATGGTTCTCTCATGCGTCTCGTCGCCCATCCACCAACTGCAGTTGGACATAGAGGTGCTTGTCATCCCCGCGGTCAAGCAGGGTACCCTCAACCATAATATCCACGTTCCAATTGACCGGGATGATTGTCTTGGTGAAGAGAGTGACGGGCTCTACCGGCTTGACTTCAGCCAGATGGGTATGTGTGCACATTCGTTGTTTCTAGTCCCTTCTGTGCTATTGGCCCTGGCAGCATGGCTCATACCATACATACTGATGTGGTGGAGCAGTCCAGTGCAGCAGCGCCAATGAGAAGATGATTGAGGGCGTGGGATGCATGGCGATATCGGCCGCGCCATCGCTTTACGCCGCCAGCTGGTGGGGTGCCCTGGAGAGATTGCTGTGTGCGTGGTGGAGCACTTTATATAAACTCATCCACAGTTTTCCAACCAGACCACGTCAGGGCACATCAGGGGCAAGTACTTACTGGCAACCTCACGCCGGTGGGCGCGGTAGAGTTGTGCGCGCCCTGTAGTGAGAGGCTCCTGGGCGGAGCCGATCTGCTGGTGAGCAGAGTTTCTCGGCAGTCGCAGCAAGCAGGGACGGAGAGGAGGCCGAAGTGCTCGTCGAGCCTGCTTTCGGCAAGCGATTCCGGATTGGCCCCAGGAGGACAAAGCGACAGACCCAAATAAGCATCCCAAAGGCCAACGAATGGAGGGCGCACGTGCCGCGGGCGCCTTTGCACGCCGAGGTGGGAGAGCGAGAGAGGAGGACGGGTATCTTTAACTGTGGCCTGCAGCACCTTTTGTCTCTAGCGTACTACGCTCCGGCTGTGCGTGCCAGAGTGGAAGCGCCAGAAGCAGTGCGACGTCAACACGCTCGTCCTGCTTGAGGGCCGCAAGGCCGACAACCACTCGAACACGCCACCGACTTGGGAATTCCGAGGCGCACTGTTACGGCCCACACGTCTTCCAGCGAACCGGGGGCCGCACGTGCAGTTGGAGGTGTGGACCGCTGGAGGAGCGACGTCCTTCGCCGTGTCGCTAGACCAACATTGGTCACCATGGAAGCCTCCATCGGGGTCGCCTGCCGCTGATTCTCCCCTGAGGCTGTGACCCCCCCCCCACTCTCTCCCCACCACCATCACTGTGAGGCTGAGACACGCAGAGTCCAGAATATAGAGTGGAATTTCACTCTGAAATAAGAGAGAAGGGGTCGTGCTTTATTATGGCAAAAAAACAGATCGCCTTTCTCTGCAGGGCACGTGTTACTGCGGCTTTGTCCGGATGTTTCAGTTTCCTTTCTCTTTTAGCGCTTATTGGTCGAGTGATGATACAAACCACGGTCGGTGCCCGACAGCGACTTATCCTATCATCACCGCACGCAATTACAGATGCTGCCCCGCTTCATGTCACTAGGCATGTTCGTCTTGGTGCTCATTGTGGTGTGCTCCTTTGCCCCACCTGCTGCTGCTTACTGCTACATCTGTGAGCAGTCCGTCTTTAGCAATCAGCCGACGTGCGTGACCAACTACACCTCGACCGTCGAATGCTCAGTGGAAATGGTCGCCACCATCAACACCTATTACCTCTTCACGAGGCCTGACCCAGGAGGATTCACCATCGCCTACGGGGCTGTGGGCGACAACCCACAAGCCTGGACTTGCCCAAAGAGTCAGTGGTTCGTGAGCTCGAAGCGCTATGGCCTCTACTGGGTCAACTGGTTCTCGTGCTCCTATGACGCCTGCAACACTGACACTGCGGAAGGATGCGGGCCGACCTGAAGGCAGCCCCGCCCACGGTCTTCTTCGTCCCCAAGCCCCCCCCCCAATTTGGCCGATTTATAATGCCGTTCTGCTCTTGAAAAGTTGCCCTCCCACCTCAGCAGGAATTCGCTTTCCTGATGGTCACATGCTCTCTGATTCGGTGAGATAAACCACAAGAAGGCGACAAACCACACTACCCCATCAACACCTACCCAGTTTTTCTACGCATGGATTATCCCTCTGGGGCTGTGGGACACACCACGCTTCTCTCTCCACAACCGATGATCATCGGCACGTGGAGCAGGAGGAGGATGGAGAAGAGGGGCCGAGTTTGGAGTGCAACTGGCCGAACGGCAAGAGGGTCGCTTCTCCCTGCCGCCTATTAGTTGCCACAGGCACGAGGGGTCTTCCACGTAACTCAGGGATCTTGTCGACGACGGAGGTGGTGTGCGACGCCCAGCAGTCTGTGTGGGGCTGCAGCGGCGGACGCGGGAGCGTGGCCAGCGTGGAGGCCCGCTACGCTCCCTTCATGCGTCCTAGGGCAGGCTATAGCCTGGTCGCCACGCCGACCGGTAGTGGTCAAACTCCCGGTCCCTTCTCCCAACCCTAAGGTCACCACTGGGCCAAACGGTCATTGCCCAAGTGCCAGCCAAGAGAGGCAAGGCCTTCCTTCCCTTGCTTTTCCCTCTCTTTGCGTCGCCACCAGAGAGAGGGTCGCGCCCATTTCCATAAATTAAATGGCAGTTTCCCAAATGATATTTCGTCAGTGCCACGGGTCTTCCTTCAACGTCGTCCTCTCCGTGCTGCTGCTCTTGGATATGCTGCTCTTGCTCTCCCCTTCCTCGTCCCCTTGACTGCGGGGCCAAAGGCGAAAAATAAAACCCGTTGGTGCTGGAAAGAATCGACCAATGCGGTGAAACCAGGGCCAGAAGCAAGGCCTTCCTTTTCCCCTTTGCTCTTCCCCTTGCTCTTCCTTTGGGTTCATCACAAAGGGCCCTTTCGTCCCTTGGCTTCGTCGGGCTGGTCAAAGGGGGAAAAAATACAAAGCCGAAAAGCAAGGTCATTACTCCTTTGTGCTCTTTCCCCTTGTGCCACACACACCTTGCTCTTGGGGTTGAGTGGAGCAAGGGGCTGCTGGCCTTGCTTTTTTTGCAGCCGCCCATTGGCTTTTCGCTCGCCTCGCCCCATTGATGATGAATTTTTTTTTTTAAATTATTATTGTGATTATTATTATTCAGCATTTCGGCCCGCATCGCACGAAGAAAAAGATGGGCTGCCGCGTCACGAAGCCAAGGTGAAGAGCAGCAAGCAAGCAAGCAAGGTGAAGGCCTTCCTATTCGCACGGTCTCGTCCCATTGGTTAGCGATTTTCTTGTTTCTTTTTTATCAAATGAATTATTATTTTATATGCTTTTTTACCCCTTTTCTTTGCGCGTGAAGACCCACTTCCACTCGAAGCAACCCCTCGTCACCAATCCCTCCTCATCAGGTCGCTGAACCGGGCGAACCAGCGGCACGGCACCAGCGCGTGGAGAAGGTGCAGCAGTTCACCATAGCGATCGCGGCGACCTAATAAGGTGGCCATCTCTGGCTGGACTGCTGCGCCTTCGCCCGTGGGAGCACAGAAAGTCGTCGCCGGCCATGTCAGCGGGGCCAGTACCTCGTGCTCTGGGCACGTGGGCGTCCTGGGGGACTGGGGCTGACCTCGAAGTTGGAACTGCTGCTGAAGGCTCAGCCAGAGCGGCGGCCCGTAACTCGTTGCACTCTTCTTCCTCCTCTCCCTCTGGCGCATAGGCGTGGTGGCGTGGCCGGTACTTCCGCACCGGGGCTGCGCTGGCGCTGGGTGGCGTTGTGTGACCGGCTGAGGTGCTCTGAAGCGCAGTCACATCACATGAGCAGTCACTTCTTTGCTGACGTAGAGAGCGGGGCCGACGAGGGCGCGGGAAACAAGACGAGGCTTGCGCCGGTCGATGCACGAGCGTTGCTCTCGTGGTACATCTGGAGCCCTCTCCCACTAAAACGCGAATACTGTACTGGCCGGGTTCTTGTGGGGCGAGGGAAAGATGCGGCTTGGAATGTAAAAAGACTCTAACTCTTCAAGGCTCTCTGGAGTGTGCCCAGGATTGCTTGTTGGATACTTTCATTGGGTGTACCTTTCGCAGTGATCCTTGCGTCTTGGTCCGAAGAAGCCATGGCATGGAGTGCTGCTCAAGAGCCTCCACTCTGAACCATGCCATCCCCTTGCTTGCCTGTCCTTGTCCCTTTGGCCTTCCGACGGTTCGTCCCACTCGAGTGGGGCCACAGAGAAAAATCAAAAGTCAAGGTCGGACACGGCTGCTTCCACCACTCTACCTGCTCGCCTGGCTAGTAGGCTGGCTAGTTTGCGCTGAGGGTAAGGATCGTGGACAATTAATTGGCTGGGAAACCAAAGCCTTGAGGCCCAAGGCAAAGGTCACTTCCTTCCTCTTGCACTTGCTCTTCATGCTTTGCGTCCCTTCTGCCTTTCATCCGCCAGTGAAAAACATCCATGGTTGGAAAGAAAAATCGACCCTGTGGTGAGACGCACGACGAAGCCTTCTTCTCCCCTTGCATGTCAACAAAATGGCCTCTTGATCTGATTGGATTTGGACGGAGAGACCTGCAAACTCTGCCGCTTGAGCAAGAAGCCGGTTTTCTGCACTTCATCCCTTTTCGTTCCCTCCCCCGAAGTCCTCCTCTAATGAACAGTTTAAACTGGAGTCAAAATGGATTCTTTTAAAGTTGAGACGCAACGTCTAGTCCTCTTGACGTACGATGGGGCCGTGGGCAAGGCCATGCTTGGCTTCCTTTGCCTGGGAGCCGGACCCCAGTCCATTGGATGTCACTTGGATCTCGCAGCCAAAGATCCACCGGCACCAGATGTTGACCTTGGGGAAGAAGGACGCATAGTTGCTCTTCTTCGCAGCCCACTGATGCTGGTAGGGGAAGCCCGAGTTGTAGTGCTCGTCAGTGCTCTCAAAGTAGCGGTCGTTTTTCCAATCGGTGTTGCACAATTGATCGCCGTACTGGACGTCGAAATTGCCCTTGAAAGCCTGGACCGAGTAGTTGCCGCTGTAGTAGCCCGTCGAACAGGGCAGATTCAGAGGGAAGTAGGTGGTGATGTCCTGGTCGTTCATGTACAGTTGCTGGTTGGTCCAGCAGACCGTGTACGCCTCCGAGTAGCCGCCGTGGAGACAGTACGACAAGGGCAAGCACGCAGGCGAGCAGAATGAAAGAGCGAGGCATCGTATGCCTGGATCCTATGGGTGAGTGATGGTGGTGGTAGTTGTTGTGTATTAGGGGTGTGTGAGGAGGTAATGAAGGAGGATACTTCCTCCGCATTATGGCCCCAAGCCTTTATTTCTTCACCGGAGCATTGCCCCATTGGCCCCTGCCTTTTTCTCCCATGGGGGCTTTTTCCCTGGTGGCGCCTCCCAGCCGGGTCAGGCGTCGTGGTGACGAGCGCACGAGACAGCCACGTGGGCGTCTGTCATGACTTTGAAAAGAGTTTGTGCGTGTAGATAGCAGAATCTGAAATTTGAGAACGCTTTCAACGAAACAGGAAAAGAGAGCAGGAAACCCCAGGGCCTAGTTGGCATTGGAGGTGCATACTGGTCATTGCGGCCAAGGTAAACCGGCCCTAACCACCCTGAGTTCTCTTCTCCATTTGCGCCTCGTTCTCTGTGCGCAGCCCTCCTCATTGGCTCTTCGCCCGAAGGATGACAATGGTTGGCTTTGGGGTGGGGCCAACAAGGAATCCACTTGATATCGCGACCTCCCACAAGACAAGAACTCATAGGGTGAACTTTACTTGGGATATCTTGGGCAGAGGCAGCAAACCCAACCTAAGATCCCAGAGGTCATGGCCCCTGTGGTCTCCAACTGTGCCTGCACATGTCACTGGCTGGGTACATACAATAAAAAGTACACCAGAGGAATGGGTATTCTAATACATCATTGCCCTGACACTTGATGTCAAGAAGAAAGCACACCAATTGTGCCTCCTGATCAGCCTTTGTGGGGAGGTGAGGAACCAACTGTGGGTCAGAGGTACAGTGCACTGGCGCTGGTTGGAATGGGCTTGAGGCAATCCATAAGCACACTGCTGACCTTCTGCCACCCACATGTGAGGGGTGATTTTGTTGGGCCAACACCCTGGCACAACTAAAGACAGCGTAAAAAGCCTTCCCTCATTGAAACAGGAAGCACTACGGGCTAGAAGAAAGGAAAGAACAATAAAGCCACCCCTGCCACATATCTCACCATTTGTTGGTCTAACTCCTGTCGCTGGGCAACGGCTGGCCATTAGCCGGATACACTTTAGCGAACAACACCGGCTCTGCCGGCAGACACCAGCAACGAGCAGTCGACAAAAAAAAAAGAAAACGAACACGAGTGGCTCATGCCTGGCGCGGTGCAAAGAATCGCGAACGCGAATGCGACCAAACCGAACGCGAATACGCCCTGCTTGTTCTTTACGATTTGCGCACATTCTGTGCATGCATGTTTGCCCTTAGTAACTCCTCTTGACCGCATTCCCCCTCCCACACAGTCTGGACCCATAAATAGGAGATTACCAAGGCATATTGGGGGGGGGGGTATGGTGATTTGCTATGCAAGTCCAGAAGTGGAAGATGGCAATAATTCCGTCTATAGACTGCCGAATCCATTGATCTTCCACTCGTGAGTAAACAGGAGGTTGTTGTTGGTCACACAGATCTTGCAGGGTCCGCGGTATGGCATCTTGCAGATGTAGCCGCCAATGATGTTGGTGGTCAAGTATTGCTGTCCTTGGCAGCCGCAATCGAAGGAGAAGGTGAAGTCGGATGAGTAAAGGACCTCGGCGTAGAAATTGCCCGATGTGAAAGCGGCGGAAGAATTGACACAGCATAGGGTGTCTCCCGGTCTTATGTAGGCGGCGTTGTCACAAAAGTCCACCCACTGAGAATCCCCAAGTGCGCCAGGCACCCAAAGCAGGTATGCAACGAGAAGGATTAAGAGCAGTGGCCACGGGTTTGCGAACATGGTTGTTGACTAGTCTGTCGTCCTTTGGGGTGGGGCCTTGAGGGGAACAGAGACAGGGGCGGAAAATTGCACCAACCAAAGTGGTGGCCACAGCACAGCAGGCCTCCAAAAGAAAAACCCTCAAAAAATCGAGAAGGAAAGACAAAGCCAAGAGACACTACGGCCAGGAGAGGGGAGCCTTTGGGAGCACATCAAGGTAGTGGAGTGAAGGGAAGTTACCAGGCATGCTAGTATTCATTTTCTCAACAACCTCTGCATGGCGGAGTCATGTTTTGGCAGTCCTCTCTCTCTCTCTCTTTCTTGGGAAGATCAACTCTCGCCAGCATGTGCACTCACCCTTCATGCCTCTGAGGGAAACACTTCACGCGCGTGCTCTCTCTCTCTCTCTCACTCTCTTGCTTTGTCTGTTTGCTGCTGCTATGTAGTGGCGATCATCACATCTATGAGATCCTCACCACTACGTCATTGTTGACCAGGCCATGGCAAAACATCATGCGTGCGCACCCTCTCCAACTGCTCATTACCGACCTCTCCGGCATACAAGAAATTGGCAGTGGGCCTGAAGGCTCTGGTGCGCGGAAGAAAACAATGCCTGCCCCCCCCCCCAAAGTGAGTGGTCCTTTCAAAGATTTCCCAAGAACCGTGTACACCATGAGCACCTCCCGAGACAAGCACGCGTCTCCGCGGGCCGCCCTCGCTGTGGACCTCGACAAATGGGGCTCTCTGTACGCAGAACTGGTGCAGCGGTGTAGCAGCGAACTCAGAGAGGAAAAAGAGGCGCTGGCGGTGGAGAGGGCAGCGCTCGAGGCCTTGAGCGACAAACTGCTTCTTAAGAACGACCCAGCCAGGTTCGAGTCGCGGGTGACGCTCAACGTGGGGGGGAAGCTCTTTGTGACGAATCTCGACACCCTGCGCACCCGCGAACCTAAATCCACCCTCGCGGCCTTGGTTGCGGGCAATTGGCAGGCCGAAACCGACGACCAGGGTGCGCTCTTCATCGATCGGTACCGTTAGGGCCCTCCTCTTCGGATTTCATTCTATTCGACCTTTTTAATTATTTAATAATATATTATTCTTATTTGTTTTCCTCTTGATGGAACCTTTGGCGGGGCGTGAAGAGATGGGAAACACTTTAGGGTGCTGTTAAACTACCTTCGCACCGGCGAGCTGGTCATGCCGAGTGATACGGCCCAGCGAAGGGAGCTCGAGGTGGAGCTCGACTTCTATCAGTTCGAACACGCTTGGCCCCCTCCGTTCCACGCCTCTCTCCTGCTGGGCTTGAAAGAGCATCGCGACAAGCTCATCGCCTGGCGCAATCAAGCCCAACAAGCCCAAGCCTCCGGAGGAACGTCCACGCCCGCCGCGCGTGGTCCTGTAGCGGCTCGGTGGCGGCTTCTCTACCGCCTGACGAGGGATGGCGCTCAGAGTGCAGCCCTGCGCGCGCGGTGCGACAGCAAAGGCGAGACCTTCCTGGTGGCCAAATCGACGCAGGGCCACCTCTTTGGCGGCTACTCTTCGACTTCGTGGACCAGCACGGCCGTGGCCGACGCCAAGTCCTTCCTCTTCACGCTGACCAATCCGTGCCGTATCGCCCCGACCCAATATCGCCTCTCGAACAGCGGCTCCGCGGCCCAGGCGTCGCACGACCAGTTGACCTTTGGCTCGGGAGCCGACCTGCGTTTTGGCAACCCTTTGACTTCGGCCACCTGCTCGCAACTTCTGGGCGCGGGCTCATGGGGTACGAGCACTCTCGTCGGCTCTCCCCACATCCAGGTCGTTGAGCTGGAGGTGTGGGGCACCAAGTGAGTACTCGCGCGCCCAACCCAAAGAAATATCTCTATTTGACACCAAACCACGGCTCTGGGCAGGGGATAGGCAGAGGAGATCTTGGCAATAGTGAAAAATGCCTGTTCACATCAGGTGTGCGTGCGTAACCATGGTGCCCCTCGCGACGCGAGCACAAAGGACTAGAAGCCGACCAAGTATCTGACTCTTCTTGTCTTGTCGACCTCCCGCAAGACGCCCGAGATGTGGCCGGACACTGACCGGTCAGGGTCTAATGCGCGTAATCACATCGTCTGCGCAACGGTAGGTAGCAGGGGAGTGGCTACTCGTTGAGAACAACAACTGGTGGAGGGGACGAACCTGCTATCATTTAGTGGGAGCCGCAGGCGTTGGTGTCTGGCCAGAAGCAGCCACTGGGGTAAAGGTTACCGGCTCTGGAGTTGCGACGGCGGAGGAGGGCAGGTCGGAATCGATGGTGGGATCGAGGGTGGCGGACAAGGCGTGGGCGGTACGCGGCAGGGTCGCCTGCGACGCGGTATCCGCAGCCAGCGTCCCCTCCAGGAACAGCTGCAGCGGGCTCTTCTGCTGGTGGGCCACGGCTGCTCGCGCGCCACACTCGTTCTCTTTTGGCGCAACTGGGCAGCACGATTTGTGGCCACACAGAGCAAAGATGATGGCAGTGTGGACCTGCAGTTTCATTTGCATGATAAAGTCACAGTCGAGCCAGCAGACTTGCACATGGGTGGTGGTGTCCAAGGTTCCTGGCCACAACAGCAGCCCAAGACTTGCCAATCGTGAATTTAGGCCCACACACACACACAGAGAGAGATTGAAAAAGAAATAGAAAAGAGCAAAAGAAGTGAAAAAAATGGGAAAAAAAAAAAAACGACCAGTGCAGTGCGACCAGCGGCCGAGGCAAGGCCAACCCCTTGCTCTTCCTCCCACACGCACGACAGCAACATGTTCCCGACTGAGGCAGGAGGAAGCGACACTGTTTGGAAGGGGGACTTGTACAACGTAGATTATCATAAAGGTAGTTGCCCTCATTCGCTGAGGCTGTTCTGGTGCTTCTTCTTCATGTGAACAACGACAAGCGAGGCTGAGTTTGGCCACTTCGAGAGGAAGATGAGGGGATAACCGAGGCAAGGATTTTATGTACAGACAGAACAACAGCAACGCGGCCTGAAGGCGTGTTTCATCTTGACGAGTTGTTACTCTACATAGTCGAGGTCTTCCGGTACGGAGAAGTTGGAGTTGAAGTTCTCCTCCTTCGATGCCCTTCTTCTTCTTCGTGGGCTGCTGCGGTGGTGACCAAAAATGAAAAAATAATAATAATAATAAAAAAAACCGCGACTGGAAAAAAATCGACCAATGCGGGGAGACCAAGGCGAGCCAAGCCAAGGCCTTCCCCTTGCCCTTGCTCTCTTCGTCCCGTCCTTTCTTCTTGTGGCGGACATTTTTCAAAAGGAAAACTAAAAAGTCGTAGAAAAAATCAACCAATGCGGTGAGGCCAGCGCCGAAGCAAGGCCTTCTTTCCCCCTTGTCTCTTGCTCTTCGCCTTCTTGCTCGCGCTCCTTCTCCTTTCGCCAGCCCAATGGAAAAATAAAAAAAAAAACAGTCAACCAATTGAATTGGGCGAGGCCAGTGCGAAAAAAGCCAAGGTCTTCTTCCCCTCTTGCTGTTAACACACAGCCCCTTCCTTCCCCCTTGCTCCTTTGGCTTGCCGTAGCGAAGAAGAGTAGGCACGGCGGGCGGCAGTTGTCGGGCAGCGGGACGGCCTTCGGGATATCGTGCAGGAAAAGCGTTTGTAATCTACGTCGTACTGGTCCCCCTTCCGAACAGCGTCGCTTCCTCCTACCTCAGTCGGGAACATGTTGCTGTCCTAGTGAATTGCGGCAGCGTTGTAGTGGTTTCGGGCCTCGTCCTCAGCCTCCGAGATCGCATCGGCAGCAGACGCGAGAGCAGTTTCTGGTGAGCCTTGTTGTTGGTACGTGGCTCGAACCTCCGCGACGTCCGTTTGCATGATGTCTTCATTGCTGTCGGTGTCCCTCGCACTGTCCTCCCTTGAACTGATGGATCCTGCTCCACAACCATGACATTGTTGTCTGTGAGACACTGGCGATATGATGATTGCGACATCAAGTGACTGGAGAGGGCACGAGACTCCACCGTTTGTCAGCGAGGCGTTGACGGTTCTCGAGACCTCGCTGGCAAAGATGAAATCCATATCACTGCTCTGTGGCCAGTGAGGTTCGTCAGTCACTGTAGATTCGTTGCTGCTCTGACTCTTCCTCGTCGGCTTGGAGGTGGTTGATGGGGATAGAGGATTTCAGTTTTTGAGCGTGGACGATTGGTTCATCGAGGGGGAGGCGTGTACGTGTTCCTCGATGATGCAGCCTATAAACGCTGTCAGCGCGACCCTGTCAATAGGTCGGCGAAAAGGTACGAGATACAACACTACCCCAGGGGCTGGGTTCACCACACCCACCTGAGAAAAAATAACGAACGACAATGGTTGCGATAAGGAAGCACATCAGGGAGGGATGGAGGAACAGGGTTGGACTCAGTACCGAGCGTTCTCTTTCCAGCCCGTTGCAAAAGGCCTGTAAGGGCAAAGGAGATGCCGTCTCCATCACTTGCAGATACACCCAGCGCGCGGCTTGTATCTGCGACAGAGCGCTGATAGGTTGCACTCTATCCACGGCCAAGCACTTTGGCCAATTTCTAATCGTACTGCACAAGATGCGATATATCAACCGCTTGGATGAATAGGATTTCTCACAGTGGGATGGAGAGAGAGAGAGAGAGAAAGAGTACGTTGAGTCGGGTCCTGGCAAGGGATAGGCAGCAAAGGCGCAACTCCAATCGCTCCAATGACTGATAACTCCTGTCCACTTGGGCTGATGTGATAGAGCTGTCAGCCGTCTGGTCCATACACTGCGCACATTGAGCCCCACAAAATCGTGACGATACTTACCTCCCCCCTCGCAATCTCCATTGCTCTGGTCATGTTATGATCCAACTCCTGAGCCAATAGCTTGGCTCCTCCTCCATTGCTGGTTGAAGATCCGGACTGAGGAAGGCTGGGAGCCTTGGTCGCGGAGGAGAGAAGAGGCACCGCAGTAGGGCCCAAGGGGCATCCTGCGGCTGCAGCACTACTGTGCGCGGCAACTCCCTCAGAGCCCAATGCTCTGGCGCTCGCTGAGAGCAGCACCGGCTGCATGTCGGCAAGGGAGCAGCCGGGATAGTGCGCCTGTAGCCATTTCCTCACCTGCACCTGTTGCTCTGCCCGTTGTGTCGCATGTTCGGCTTCGCTGCTCCGGGTATGGCACTGGATGGAGAGGTGCACCGTGTTAGAGCAGAGCGCCAGGGGCATGACGATCAGATGCCGCCCAAGGCAACGAGTTGCGGGCCGCAACGAACCTCGTAGGCTGCGAGGAACCGATCGAGGTCCCTTTCCCACAGGGTCGCGATGGGAGTTCCATCCAGCGCGACACGTTCGCCTGCCTTATCCTGCTGCTGCTGCCGCAATTTGTCGACCTGCGCAGGCGCGTGTGAATTCACCAGATCTGGGCATTGGCGGAGGAGAGGCGGGTGTAGGGTTCGCGGTACGTACCCTATCGCGGGTGAGGTTACGGATGGGCAGATCCAATAGGTAGTCGTAGCCCGTATCGGTGGCGTCGCGTTCCTTGCGTTGGCCAGCAGAGTTGCCCGCCGTCTGCTCGCTCTCGTTGGTCAACGGGGCATAGCCTCTGGTGGCGAGTTCGGTGAGCAGGGATGCCTCTGTGTGATCGTCGACAATGAGATCACCGCTGGATATCTCCTCGATGAAGCGTAACTGGTTGTCCAGTTTGCCCCATTCCCGTTGCAGCGATTTGAGGAGATGGACCTAGCGGTGAGAGAGAGAGAGAGAGGAGGGGGGGGAGCCCAGTTAACTCGGTAAATGCGGTCGGCCTCCCAACGGTTCGTGTACCTTGCGCTTCTCGTAACAGCCGATGCGGAACTTGAAGAATTCCTCCAGGATGACCAGAGGGCCAGAGTAATGCTTGATGCTCCCGTTCTCGTTATACAGGTGCATGTTCCCCAGAGAGACATACTTGGCCAACTTGAACCCGTCCTCGATTTCTTTGTCACCCCACTTGGCAGAGGCGTCGGTCAGGCGCACCACAAAGCACACCGTCAGCTCGGTGTGAAACTCGGCGTAGTCC
>CDFB01054717.1:0-17621 GCA_000826425.1 Acanthamoeba lugdunensis | reverse complement strand
ACGCACGAAATGGTCAGGTGATGCCGGGCGCGAAGGTGAAGGGCGGGTACACGCTGGACGTGGCCGTGACCACGGGCCGCACCTACCATCTCCAGGCCACCACACTCGAGGACCAGGTACGCGCCGCCAACGAAAGCCACCATGCTGCATGACCTCGGCCCGTGCTCATGGGACCGCGACAGATGCGATGGATGAGCGGCATCCTGGCCTGGCGCAACTACCTCTTCAGCGCCTCGACCAACAAGGCCAGCGAAGGTACCCGCCCTTCCCTTTGTTCATCTATTCTTTTACTACTTATTCTTTTATTTATTTAATATTAATAATTGTTAAAAAATGCAGATAATATGGGTCTGCCGATCAACGCCTCCATGAAGACCAAGGAGAAGGTGGCAGCCCTGGAGAACTACATCCAGGACCTCGAGGTAATGATGCTTCTTCCTGGTGGTGGCTGGTGTGGCAATGGGCGCTAATGTCGATGATGGTGACGACGATGCCAATGACGGGGCGCAGAGCACGATCAAGGCTGAGACGGATGCGCTGGGCATGATGGAAAAGGGCGGCGCGACGCCGGCCGACACGGAGCCCAAGCGGGAGATGCTGCGCGAGCTGCAGGGCAAGAAGCAGAAGGCCCTCGCCAAGCTCAAGGAGCTCGACAAGTCCAGTAAGAAGCCCGGCAAGGCGGCTGGGCCGGCAGAGATCAAGCGACAGGACGCGCCGCCGCCGCAGCAGAAGCGGGCCACCGACGCCAAGCTGCCCACCACCCGGCCGCCCACCGTGAGCCAGCCGCCAGCGGCCGCTGCCGAAGCCGGCTCCGGCAAGTCCGTAGAGCAGCTGGTACGAGACATTCTCCACATTCTAATTTTTGGCATTCTTGAACCCATGGGGCATAGCTGACGTGTGTTACATTCCAACGCGCAGGAGGAGGAGCTGAAGCAGGTCAATGACAAGGCCAAGAAGCTCACGGCCACGAAGAGCGGCCTGGAGAAGCTCGTGGGCTTCTACGCCAAGGACCCGGCCGCCCAGCAAAAGGTGCCGCGCCCTCGCCCAGTGTTAGAGCTCAGGCCTGACGTGGCCAAGCACATACTCAATCGTTGTCGTTGGTCGAATCAGGCTCAGCAAGAGGTGAAGCAGATGCAGGACGACATCGACAAACTCAAGAAGCAGGCCAAGGACATCAAGGCGCTGCTCGAGAAGCAAAAGGCCGCCAGCGCTGCCCAGCCTGCAGCCGCCGGTGCGCTTTCTTTTCTCAGAGTGGGTATATGCGTGCGGTGATGTTGACGTTGGTCGTTTCCCTCGGCAGCTGCAGCGCCGTCCCAGCTGAGCGGCTACCAAGCCCGCGCGATGTTCCCCTTCATGGGCCAAACCGGCGGCGAGCTGAGCTTCAACGCCGGCGACATCATCAACCTGATCGACTACTCCCACGACGTACACGCCCCACCATCTTGCCTTCTTCGCTCTCTCTCTCTCTCTCTTTCTGCGCGCGAGAGGCTCACTGCGCTACTGTGCACAGGAATGGTGGACGGGGGAGCTGAATGGCCGGGAGGGCAGCTTCCCGTGTTCCTACGTGGAGACGATCGACGGCGACGAAGAAGAGCAGCACACTGCTCCGGCCGAGCCCGAGCCCGAGCCCACGCCACAGGCGGCGGCACACGTGGACTACCAGCAGCACTCCGCCTCGTCGGACGCGGTGGCCGCCGTGCACGAGAACGCCACCGGAGCGCAGGTCGAGGTCCTCTACGACTTCACCCCGCAGGACGATGGGGAGTTGGAGTGCAAGCAGGGCGACATCCTGGACGTGCTGGACTGGTGCGTTTTCTCGCCCATGCCACACACACACACACACACGAGCGTAGTTGCTCACCCGTGCACGCTTGCAGGCCAGACGATGAGTGGGTGCGAGCGCGTCTCAATGGGCGCGAGGGCATGGTTCCCGCTTCCTATGTGCAGGCGATCGAAACCTTCCAGGCCGAAGAACTGCCCGAGGAGGGCGGTACGCACCACTCCCACCAGTGCCCAATGCCTCGGTGCGCTCGGTCTCACCACTACCACGCCAACAGAGACCGGTGAGTACTACACGGCGACAGCCCTGTACGATTTCAACGGCCAGAACGAGCAGGAACTCTCCTTCAAGGCGGGCGACGTGATCACCCTTACCGATTACTCTGACGAGGTACATCGGGGTACCACACGCGGCATTGTACCAGCTTCGTCTCACTTTTCCTTCCACCACACCACACAGGAGTGGTGGCACGGCACCCTGAACGGTGTGGAGGGCATGTTTCCCGCGTCCTACGTCCAGACTCAGGACGAGTGACACACTTTCAGACAAGCTACTGGTTTTCGTCCAACCTTTCTGTGCCTGATCCTCACAACACGTCCTTCTTTCTTCTGGAAGCTCATCGCTGGTCCTTGGACCACAAAGTCCGTTGGGTCTTTCCCGCCCAGCACAAAGTTTTGGCGGGAAAAGCCGCGGCCGTTGGTTGGCCGGTCCCACGGGCTTTGCCGCCGTTGTCCCAGGAACGAATGAACCGGCCAACGAGAAGTCAGAAACTTGTTCCTTTATGCAACGACAAATAAAAAAAAATTGATTGACCACTTGGTCGACTTGTTGGGGCCTTTTTCTTTTGTCCTTCGCGCCAGCCCCAAGCAGTGTGCAGCACATCTCTTGGTCTCTTCTTCATCTTCTTCGACGCTCAACAGCTTGAGAGAGATTTGTCCTCTTCTTCGACACACGCGACGATTCGCCAGACGACTCGTGCGATCTCGTGTTGAATTGAAGATTGGATTGGATCTCTGCTGTCCTGGTCGAGCGAACAAGAGAGCAAGAGAGAACGAGATGGACCCGGCCGTGGTGAGCAGAGAGCTGTTCCAGCTGCGTGCCAGGAGCAGCCACCTGCGGTTCAAGATGCGCATGGCCAAGAACAAGCAGGAGGAGGGCCAATTCGCGATGCGGCTCGAGGGCATCGCGCGGACGCAGAGGTGGCTCAAGGGCGTCCATCGATCCCTCTACGAGCGACAGCTCTCGAGGCTCCAGCAGGGATCCTGTCGCCCGCGTAGCAGCACCATGCCCCTCCTCAATCGTTCGCAGCTGAAGCAGCCCCTCGCCGCTTCGTGCAACTAGCAGTGGACGTGACTGGGGCACGAAGGTGGTGGAGGAGGAGGCGCCAGCTGAAAGGGAACTCGATCGCACACACACATGTAAAAGCTTGTACATACGACAGCTGCAGTTCGCGCCTTTCATCTCACATAAAGAAACAACCATTGTAGATAAATCAATCACCTCTGGCGTTCAGGCTCACCCCTGTGGCAGCGCACAGCCCTTCCACATCTGAAGAAGGTACCCAGTCAGTCGCCGACTACCCCCAAACGGGAGAGATATTTGAATAATAAACAAAAATACTTATTTAAAAAAAATAAAAAATTACTCAGTCGAAAAAAGGAGAACATCAAGATGGAGCGTGGCCCTGCCCTTTCTGGATGCACGAAGAAGAAACGCGCCCAACCTTCTCCACGGAGATTCACTCAACGAATGAACCTCGAATCTCTGCATGGCGGGCTCCCTGTCCTCTCGCCTCCTTATTAATCTGTTTTTGTTCATCTCCTTTGCCCTCTCCCTACAAACCTCTTCCTCCTCCGCTTCGACCGATGCTGTGCCTCGCTTGTGTATAGTCGTCAATTACCACACCGGTACGTACACTTCCATTTTCTCTCCAACATCGCCCCTACGCGAGCAATTGGGATCTAATTTCATCATTTTCCCATTGTGTAGCAACCCTGCCCGCACCCGACGGGCTCGACACCCCCACACGAGCAGCCGCCCAATGGCACAGCCTCAAGTGGGCGCAGGATGCGTGTGTAGAGCACAAGGGCGACTCCTTCTCCTTCGCCGATGCTGACTGGCAGCCCCAGCCGTCCCTCACGCTCGCCGCCGACTTTGCCCGGCGGCAGGGCCTCAGCGCGTCTGGCGGCCGC
The DNA here is from genome assembly GCA_000826425.1 of Acanthamoeba lugdunensis. NCBI lineage: Eukaryota > Discosea > Longamoebia > Acanthamoebidae > Acanthamoeba > Acanthamoeba lugdunensis. Next base: position 13,649 of record CDFB01054717.1, on the reverse strand, counting down.
GTGCGACGCACGATCACGGCGCGCCTCTCGGCCGACGGGCAGCAGCTCGACCTGCTCAACATCACCGTGGAGTTCGGGCTCGCCGTCAAGTCCGCCAGCGCCAGCGCGAACGTCTACGGCGTCATGACCAAGTCGCTCGTCGCCGTGCCGCTCGAGGCTGCCGCCAGCCTGCCCGTCGGGTGGTACGGTGGTTTGAGCAGGGACTCGGCTGCGTCGTCGCTGGCCCTGTACGACGCCGATCTCTTCGACGGGACCAACCCGGCCGTGGTTGACACTACGGCGAAGCCGCCTGGCGACGTCGGCTCGCTGGTCGACATCTCAGGCATCGTGCGCGACGTGGCTGGCAGCCCGGCGCTGCGTCAGGTCCTGTTCGACGTTCTGCCGTCGGCGCTCACCGAAACCGCGCGCGGCGCCTTCCTCAACGCGTCGTCGTTCGCACCCGTGACCCTGGCCGACGTAACTGTGGGCAGCATCCGCACCTCGGCCGCGGCCACGCCGGCCGTCGGCGTACTCTTGCAGAGTCGGGTTGAGTGTCGCGGCGCCGAGTGCGCCAGCATGCCGTTTGCCGAAGCACTCCAGCGGCTCGTGGCCTCGGCCGCGCGAAGCCGCGACCTGTGCCCGACACCCGTGCTCCTGGTCGGCTCCCTGCGGGCCTCACTCAGCGTGGACCTCACGGTCGGCTTCCTGTCCCCCACGGCCCCCGCCGGCCTCACCCAGTCGAACGTGCGCGCCAGCGGCATGAGCGCCCGCAGCGAGGCCTTGTTCCGCTGCGGCGAGTCCTACGTGGGAATCGCGCTCTCCGTGTCGGCGCCGCTGGACCAGGCCGCAGCCTATTGGCCGCTGGCGGCGCTCACCGACCAGCGCACGGCGGTCGGCTTGGTGCGCGCCATCCCGCTGGTCACGCAGGGCCACATGGCCGGCGTGCTCCTCGATTCTGACGACGCGCGCCACCACGTGGCGCCCTTCGATCTGTTCTCGGCCCACGGCGGCGGAATCCTGCTCCCCGACCACGCGCTGACGGAAGCCGACCTCAAGTCCAACGTGACGGCCCTCTTCGCCGCCATCCAGCACCGGCTGGCGACGTCGGTGCCGCTGATCGACGCACTGATGGCCGACCTCCTCCCGAGCGACCCGCAAGCTGTCGCCGCGCTGGTCGACGCCTACGTGACGCAGACGTTCTACCCCACATTCTTTGGATTCCTCCACTACATCGCGGTGCTGCGCGACAGCGAGCTCCAGGTCTTCGTGTCGCCCGACGGCCTCGGCGCTACACTGGCGATTGACATCGCCCGCCCGCGCGTCCGCCTCTCGAGTCCCTCGGCGGTCGGTGTCGACGCGATCGTGTCCCACGCCAACGCCGCGCTCCACACGCTGAGCGCTGCAGCCGTGCAGCAGTTCGGCTCCCTGTCCACCTACACGGTGCCCCGCGTGCCCAAGGACCTCACCGACACCGACGTCGAGCTGGCCCGCTTCTTCACCGCCGTGGTGACCATCAACTGCACCCGCCTGCTGGACTCACGCACCAACAAGACGGCCAGCGTCGACGTGGTCGCCGCTCCGCGCTTCTCCGCAGTGGCCTCGGTCCAGGCCCAGTTCAACGCCTCCGACCCGACGCTGCTCTTCAGCAGCGCCCACGTCACCTACGACTTTGGTGCGTCCACGGCGACGGCGACGGCCCAGGCCGGCTCGGCCGCGGCTGGCGTAATGAGCTCTACGGTCGGGCTCACCCGCGACGGCCAGCTGGCCACCGACGGCACGTGGGGCAACCCATCGGCCCTGCGCGCGTCGCTCGACTCCATCTCGGATGACCTGTTCGAGGTCCCCTGGGCCGAGGGCGCTGTGCAGCCGGTGGTCGGGCTCGATTTTGGCGAAATGGCCCGCGGCATCAGGTTGGTCGACATGATCTCGGATCTCGCCGTTAGCGAGGCCATCAGCTCCACGCAGCCGATTGACGGGTGGACCCTCGCCGGGCTCATCCAATCGGCCATCGCTGCCTACGCGGCGGGTGACGATACCGTCATTGCCGATGTGCGCGTCGTGCCGCTGCTCAACGCACAGACCATGGACGTCTCGCTGGTCATCCACAACCAGCGGCGGGTCCAGGTGGCTACCGTGGGCACGACGTGGGACTCCACCGCCGACACTGCGCGGCTCGCCATCCCGATGACACTGACCACGACGCTGCGCTTCACCGTCAGCCCGTCGGCCTACAACATCAGTGAGTTCTCGGTGCGCGGCGGTGGCGAGCTTCGGGGCTGGGTGATCCCGTTCACCTTCGGCATGCTCGCCGGCACGGTCACCGGCGGCAGCGCCTCGGCCGCTCTGGCGGTCAACCTGCCCGGCTCGACCTACCTCCGCGTGACGATGGCCGTCGCCACCGAGCAGCTCGCCCTCCGCGCGCAGATCACCGATGAAGACCTGGTGGACCCGAGGCGAGCCATGCTGGTCGTGACCAAGGCTGACGACGGCGTCGACGCCACGCTCGGCACTCCTACGGTCACCTCGTCCCGCGTCATGTCCGTGCTGAGCGAGGTCATCCTGCCGGCGCTCCCGCAGGCCTTCAGCGGCACGCTCAACGTCCCGATTCCGCCGCTCGACAAGCCGCTCGGCTCGATCACCCAGTTCGGCCGCCTGCTGACCATCATCAAGCCCTGGCTCGGCAGCATGCCGGCGCCGTCCAACGTAGGCCAGCTGGTCCAGTCGGCCACCTTCTGCACGGGCGCCACTGGCCCGAGCGGCGGCAACGTGACCGCTTTCGCGCTCAACATCACCGTCAACGCCAACGCCCTGGTCACCTGCAAGGCCGCAGGGCCGCTGGCGCCGGCTAGCGTCGGCGCGTTGCGTGATGACGTCACGGGCCTACTGGCCAGCTGCGGCCTCGATTCCTTCCTGGCCGTCCGCGTGCTGACCACGCAGACCCAGCCCGACGGCACCGAGTGCGGCCGCGTCGGCTTGTTCCCCGCGGTGCCCGGCATCATCTGGAGCTTTGCCATCGCCACCGTGTCGGTGGGCGGCAATGTGAGCATCGACGGCAAGTGGATCACGTCGCCCAAGCCGGCCTTTGGCACCTGGGCCGACTTTGCGCGCCTCATGGCCGCGATCTTCGCCTACGACGACGACCCGCTCGGCACTGGCACCGCGCAATGGACCACCGCCAACGCGTCGATGGTCGTGCCGCCCGAGCTGGCCGCCTTCTACCCTTCGGAGCTGCTGGCGATATCGGTGCGCGTTCAGGCCGACCACGTGGCGGACGACTACCAGTTTGTCATGCAACCGCGCATCAGCGCGTCCGACGGCGTGATCCAGCTGAGCTCGCCCAACGCGACGGGCACCGGCGAGGTGGCTTCGACGCTGTCGGCTGAGATGTTCACCATCTTTGGCGGGCCGCCGCTGGGCGGGCGTGGCAACATCAGCCTCAGCACCTGTTTCGACGGCGTCAACACGACGACCAACGGCACGCTGGTGCCGGCCGCGCCCAACAACACGTTCGTGCTCACGATCGGCGCGCAGGTGCTGTCGACCTCGTTCCGGCCCGAGTGGCTCAGCGTGCAACAGCTCGTCGTGCTGCCCGCCGGCAAGCTCCTGAGCGCGGCGCTGATCGACGACGTGCTGTCGCAGGTCAACGAGACCCTGCGGCCCATGCTGGCCATTTACGAGGTGCCCGGCGACGGCCTCATCCACCCCACGAGCCAGGTCCGCTTCGACCTCGCGCGCTGGCAGCTGCCTGACGGCCGCTGGATCCTGCCGACGGCGTTCGGCATCAACTCTGTCTCGCCGCTGCCGGCCATCGCCAACGCCACCAACGTGCCCTCGCAGGCCGTCATTCTGGCCAAGGACCTGGAGATGACCCTGGCCACCAATGTCGAGGCCGCCGCTGCGGCTCCGACCGACGCGCACGGCCGGCGCACCACCGGCCCGCCGACGGCGCAGGGACGCATCGGCGTCGTCGCCTTCACCGCCGCTCGGCAGCATACTTTGAGTCGCATGACCGTCACCGTCACCGGCGCCTCGGAGTTCCAGGCCCTGACTGACCTCTACCCGTCGCGCGAGCGCTTCTTCGACTCCTTCACCGTCGGCCTCCAGGTCAACAACACGGCCGTCGTGACCGGCCTCGACGTTGACGACGTCGCCAAGGCGCCGCCCAATTTGTCCGCCGTCGGCAGCGGCCGCGGCAGCAATGTATCGACACCGGGCATCACGTTCGGGCAGGTCGGGCACTACGTCGTGGACAGCCTCGACTCGCTCAAGAATCTCACGCAGCGCCTGGGCTCCTGGTCGTCGTCGTTCAACGGCTCGCGCCGCGCGATTGACACCTTCCGCGGGCTGCTGCGGACCAACACCTCCATCTGCACGTGGATCGACCTGGCCGACGGCCTGGCCGCCGTCCTGGTGCAGACGCCGCTGGTCAGCGCCCAGATCCCGTTCGCCCACCGCAGCTTCGGGTCGATACTCAACGACAACCTGGTGGCCTCGCTCGACAGCCTCCTGTCGAGCGTGTGCGGCGCCCACGAGCCCTTCTCGCTGGGCACCTTCTGCGACCTGGTCAAGACGGCCTTCAGCGGCACCATGACGGCTTGCGCCAACGTTGAGATCTCTGACACGGGCCTGGCGATCGACCTCGTCGTGGAGCCCTTCAACCGCACCTACGTCGACCAGATGCGCTTCGACACCAGTGCGCTCTTTGCCGATCCGAGCCTGCCGGTTGGCATCGGCGCCGCCGGCGAGGTCACCCTCAACGTGGCATTCGACTTCCGTCTGCGCCTGCTGGCCCACTTCGGCAACAACGGCAGCCTGGTCACGTTCAGCCTCGACCGCGAGGCCACCTCCTTTGCCGTCGCCGTCGACTTTGACCTCCAAGGCACCGTCCAGGGCAACTTTGGACCCGTCGCGCTGGCCCTGCCCAACTCGCACGTTTGGATCGGCAGCCCGGCCCGCCTCGTCGCCCGCCTGCCCCCCGCCGCGCCTGCCGAAGCCGACGTCGCCGCCGTTACCGAAGGGTCGAGTGTCGCGCTCGTCGACCACCACCAGCGCTCGTCGAACGCGACGCCCGAGGTGCGGGTGAGCCTGACCGGCTCGGCGGGCTTCAGCGCGGTGGTGGGCTTCAGCACCAACGTGCAGTGCGTCGTGGGCGTGGAGGTGACCGACCTGGCGGCCTTTATAGCCGGCCAGATGCCGAACGTGACCCAGCACAACTGCGGCCAGGGCTTCGCCGTGGAGCTGCTCGAGCTGCTCCACCAGCAGCCGCTCCTGGCCTCGTTCGGCCTCGGGTTCGTCGACCAGTGGGAGACGGGCCTCGCCCAGTTCATCGACCTCATCCTGGTCGCGCTGCGCGAGGGCGCCGAGCTGCCGCTGGTGGGTAAGCTGGTGTCGGGGCTCCTCACCGACGCGCTCGGGCAGGTCAACGGCGCCGACGCCGTCAACAGCCTCACGCGGGCCATCAGCACCATCACCGACCGCCTGCTCACCAAGAGCGCCGCCGAGAACAAGGCCGACCTGGAGCAGCTCGTGCTCGAGCTCTTCACCGAGGCCCTGTGCTACGAGTTCCGCGACCTGCTCGTGTCGTGCCCGGCCGTGCCGCAGCTCAACTCGTCGTCATCGGCGACCGAGTTCACGTGGCCGCTGCACTTCCGCGGCGCCAACAAGCGGGCGCTGCCGCACCTGGACGTGAGCCTGGGCGACCACGGGCCGGCCACGCTGGCGCTCAAGTGCGGCGCCGACCTGGAGATGGAGTGGGACCTGGTGATGGTGATGGCCTTCAACCGCTCGCACGGTCTCGCGTTCCGGTTCGAGACGTCGCCCATGTTCCTGGGCGACATCGCGCTCGAGGTGGAGTCCGGGTGCAAGCTGTCGGGCACGCTGGGCTGGATCGGGGCCGACCTGGCCCTGCACAACCCCAAGCTCCTGGAGGCCAAGCTCACGGTCGACAAGAATCTCGAGATCGACTTTGTCGCCGACGCGCAGGTGCTGGGCGCAGCCGAGCTGGGCCTGGGCGGCGAGCTGGCCGAGCGGCTGGCCAAGGCCGGACCCGACGCGCTCGATACGCTGCCGCACTGGCAGGCCACGCTCAACCTCACCTGGGAGTGGGACCTGCGCCACAACTCGCAGCTGGTGCCCCACTTTGCCATCACCGACATCGGCTTCTGCATCGGCCGCCTGCTGACCAACGTCATCGGCGGCACCGTGTCGCAAACGATCGACAAGCTGCTCCACCCGCTCGACCCGGTGCTCGGCCCCGACGGCATCCTGCTCAGGCCCGTGCCGGGCCTCTCGGGCGTGTTCGGCAACAACATGAACCTCGCCCAGCTTCTCATCTACGCCTGCCAGTCGGCCACCGAGTGCAAGGTGGGCGGCCTGCTCGAGATGCTCAAGACCTTTGCGCAGGTGTTCAGCGACGTCGAGTCGCTCGCCGACATCACGTCGATGCTCGGCGGCGAGGGCTGCAACATCGTGCAGCTCGTGCGCAACTTCACCGTCGACTTCAAGCAGGCCCACCCGGAGCCCAAGTTCACCGGCGCCGTGCCGCCCGAGGGCCTCCAGTACAAGGGCGCCGCCGCCGGCAACGAAAAGCTCAAGGACGCCGCTGGCGGGTTCCACCGCGGCGTGACCACCGCGGGCAAGTTCGGCATTCGCCTCTACATGTTCGACGACCTGGCCAACACGATGATGAGCGCCATCACGGGCAAGGACTTTGCCATCGCCGGCGTCACGCTGCCCGACGTTACGTTCTTCGTCGGCATGGAGTGGCCCATCATCGTGTGGGACCCGCCCGAGGTCGACGTCATCATCGGCGTCAACGCGCGGCTCACGCTCTCCTTTGGCGGCGTGTCGCTCATGTACAGCGGCCTCGCCGGCGCCTTCAAGACCAAGTCGCCCGGCGTGCTCTTCAGCGCCCTGGCGCTGCCCACCAAGAACGACGACGGCTCGGTCCGCTGGCCCATCCAGGCCGCCATCGGCCTCTACGGCGGCGTCGCCATCGACATCTTCATCTTCCGCGCCGAGACCTACCTCACCGTCACGCTGGAGGGCGACGTCGGCTTCGTCGACCTCGACAACGACGGCTGGGTCACCTTCAACGAGATGGCCTTCCTCATCCGCCTCAACGGCCCGGCCGGCGCCATCCGCTTCCGCATCGTGCTCTCGCTCGGGTTCGGCATCAAGATCCAGACGTGCATCAACCTCATCGCCGTCCGCTACTGCTTCACGTGGACCGACCAGCACTGGGAACACTCGTGGACGCTCTACGACAGTTCGAGCAATCCGCTCGACTCCCTCGCCATCTCATCGGGCGGCCACACCTCGGTCAACCTCGCCCTCGTCCGGTTCGGCGGCGGCAAGCGCTCGGCCGACAGCGCGCCCGCGCTGGGCTGCGACTCGTGCGAGTTCGGCGTCGACGCCAACAGCAACGGATACAACGGATCGAGCATCGCTATGGCCGACTACGGTTCGGCGGCGCCGCCCGACCCGGACCTCATGTTCTCGGTGTTCCAGACCCCTACAGGCATCACGGTCGACTTTGCACCCGCGGGCGTGACCGAGTTCGGCGGCGCGCCACACATGTCGCGCGCGGGCCTGCCGGCGTCGCAGTCCCTGATAACGCACGGCGACCCGGGCGGCTCGGCCTTCACCTGGTCGGTCGGCTACGTGACGCAGCTGGTGGTCCTGCCGGACTACGACACGGTCACCCTGCGCTACCAGGTGGCCGAGTACCGCAACGTGAGCATCATCGCCCTGTCGCCGCAGGCCGTGACGCCCGACACGGTGCCCGGCGTCACCATCACCCGCTGCGCGCAGGTGCACTTCACCAAGCCCAAGGCCGGCGTCACCTTCAACGTGTGGGGCTTGCCCTGCCCGGTCCTGCTCGAGTCGGCCGTCGCCACCAACATCTCGCTCGCGGGCGACGTCGCCGCCTACGCCGGCCGGGCGTTCGAGATCCAGGGCGAGGCCTGGTCGGTCACGAGCGCCATCACCGCGACCGTGCTCAACATCACCACGGCGAGCCTCATCGCCACCGACGGCGAGCTCACCGCCGAGATTGGCCTGCCGGCCGCCTACAAGACCCTGTCGGTCCAGGGCGACCTCAAGCGGCCGGCGATCTACATCATCTCGGAGGTGGCGGCCGGCGTTGCGGCGCGCATCACCGGCGGCTCGATCAGCGACCGGTTCGTGGTGCCCGACATGCGCCTGCTGCGCGGCAGCACGCTGATCAACGGCGGGTCGGGCGACGACTCCACCGAGATCACCATCGTCACGCAGCCGGGCGTCGACATGCTGGTCACGGCCAACGCGATGGGCCTCGTGCTGCAGGACGGCCACAACGCGTCCGCGGCCGAGACCAACAGCACCACCCTGCGGCACACCAGCATCCAGCGCCGCACTTACATCATCAAGGGCGCGGCGGACACGCTCTCGAACGTGACGCTGCTCGGCGTGGAGCGCGACGACTCGGTGACGGTGGTGGCCCACGGCGAGCCGGGCGGCACCATCGCCCAGCGCATCACCGGATGTGACGGCAAGTCGGAGCTGCGGGTGACGTTCCAGAACGGCGGCCTCCACGAGGTGCGGATCGGCAACAACCACCAGGTGACGGGCATGCGCTGCACCGTGTGGCTCAACGCCGTCGCCAACATCTCGCTCACGGTCCACGTCATCATCGAGGCCTCGGCCGAGACGCGGCCGCTGCAGTACGACATCCAGCAGAACACGATCCTGGTCTACGACGTCGAGAACGACGGCAGCTTCTTCCACCTCATGTTCAACCAGATCGACCGCGTCGACGTCCAGTTCGGCCTCGGCGGCTCGGTTCTGCGCATGGCCGAGGGCACTGTCGGCACGGAGTACGTCTTTGACTTTGGCACTGGCGCCCGAAATGCGACCAACGCCACCAACGACGACGGCGACAACGACGTCACCAACATCGCCAATATCGCGGCCACCGATAGCCCGCTGCTGCTGCTCGGCCGCATCACGCAGGTCAACATCGGCCCGCAGCAGTCCCGGATCGGCAATACCGACCCGCTGAAGGGCATTCTCGCCCCGGTGGCCATCGCGCAGCAACCGCCGCCGCAGAACGCGTCGGCCGCACCCTGGGAGGCCGCGATCGTGCGCCTGGCCGCGGGCGCGGGCAAGGCGGCGCCGGCGCAGCACTACTATCTCGATGGCGGCTGCCTCGCCGCGCAGAACCGCACGGCAAGCGGCAACCGCGTCACGCCGTCGCACATCACCATCACGCCCTCGGCCGACTTGTGCGACCTGATGACCGCGTACGGCCTCGCCGCCGCGTGCGTCGACCCGTGCCCCGTGGTCTACACTGGCCCGATCAACGTCGCCATCGTCACGGGCTGGGCCGATGACTCGTTCTACGGCGTAAACGTGAGCCAGGCCAGCGTGACGATAGAGCTCGGCCCCGGCGCGGACAACGTCACCTGGTTCGCCGCCCCGCTGGCCGCCAGTGGCGCCAACGGCACCGGTAGTGTCCAGCCCATGGCGCAATTCGACCTCGGCGCGGGCGCCGACTCGGTGCTCCTGGACTCGCCGATGGGCAACGCCACGGTCCTGCTGGGCCACGACACCGATGTCGACGTAGTGGCGTTCTACTACGGCGGCCTGTCGCTGCCGCCGAGCGTGCATGACAACGTGGTGGCGCCCGTGGGACCCGACAACGCCGCGCTCGCCCTCCAGCAGGTGCGCGCCGAGGACCTGCTCTTCATCTACGGCGGCCGCCTGGCGGTCGACACTGCCGCCGTCGCCTCGGCTGATGTCGTACCGCTGGCGACCGTGGCCGACGACGGTGAGTCGCGGCCCGTGGTGGTGGTCAACATCACGGTGCCCGGGCAGGTGATCAACATGGACGTGCAGTCGAACGTCACCTACCGGGTGGTGGGCTCGGCGCAGCTGGCCACGGTCAACCTCAATGGCCAGGGTCGCCAGCAGCCGCCGTTCCCGACGGCCTCAGACTGGGACGTCATCGTCGATGTTCCGTCGTCGGCCCAGGTCGACGTCAACATGCTGGCCGTGCCCGGCTCGCGCTCTCTGATGACTGTGAACGTCACCGGTGGCGCCGACGTCCAGTCGGTACAGCTCGAGTCGCTCGCGCCGGCCGGCCTGTGCCGCACGACCGTGGGCGTGCTCGAGGTGCGCACCATGCACGTCGACCACATCAAGCTCGACGCTACGCAGTGCCCCGTCGATGTGCAGGTCCGGGGCACGGCTGCCGCCGACCTCGTGATCATGACGCCCGAGAACGCCACCGAGTCGTCGGTCCGCCTGTTGGACCTGGACAGCGCCGTGCTGGTGGTCAACGCCACGGTCGTCGTCGCGCCGCAGGCCCTGCTCGCCAACCGCACCGTCGTGGCCGTCGGCCCGCGGTCGCAGGCGACCGTCGCCGACTTTGTCTTTGCCGGCGGCGTGTCGTTTGTCGACGGCTGCCTCCTGGGCTCCGACTTTGACCCGATCACCGCTCCGTTCTCGCAGTGGCTCGCCCGCGAGGCGGCCGCCGTGGGCGTTAACGACACCAGGCGCGCCGCCAAGTGCTCGCTCTTTGCGCACCGCGCAGACAGGTTCAACCTCACGGCGCCGGCGCTCTACGTGGGCGGCCTCGGCGCGACGGAGCGGTCGGCGGTCATTCGCCGCCTGGTCCTGCAGCGCGTGCCGGCCAGCGTCACGATCGACAACATCGGCTCGCCCAGCTGGCGCAGCGCCACGGTCGCCGGCTCGGTGCTGGGCGTCGACGGCCGGCTGGAGGTGTACCTGGAGGCCGGCGGCCGGCTCACGCTGACGACCGCCGTCTTCGGCGACGCCGACACCAGCACCCTGGATATCTATGCCACGTCGGCAGCGAGCCGCGCGGCCAACGGCACGGCGCCGCCGCTGTGTCAGTGGTTCTTCGGCACCGACGACGACGGCGGACAGCCGGGCGGTGCCACGCTGCTTATGAGCAGCGTCGACGACGACACGGCGCTGGCGGCGGTCTACGCCTCGTCGCTGCTCGACCCGTGGCACCTGCCGCTGGTGCGGCTCCACGGCCCGGTCCGGCTCACCACCCAGCTGCACAACCTCACTGACGGCTCGACGCGCGACGTCATCGTTGAGTCCGCCGCGCTCCGGGTCTACGAGTCGCCCGACGTCGAGCCGCTCGTGACCGTGGCCTGGGCTCCGCACTCGCAGCCGCAGGGCAGTCTCCAGATCGAGCTCGTCGACGGCAGCAATCGCGTGGCATTCCACGGCGTGGTCGGCCAGGCGCAGCCGTTCGGCCTGCCACTCATCATCGTCAACGACACGGCCGTCGCCACGCTCACGCCGCCGTCCGCCGGTGCGTCGGCGCCGGCCATCGAACTGCTCCACACGTCAGGCATGCTGGCCGACCTGGACACCCAGTTCCTCGACCCGCTGAGCAGCGGCAGCAGCGCCGTACAGTACTGCCTCCAGCCTAACGAGCAGTGCTCGACCAACGCCTGGCTGTAGCTCAGCGGCCGCCTGGCGCCGTGGCTCACCACCGAGCTCGCGTGCCGGTCGCGCGACGCACTGGCCGCGTGCCGGAGCCAGGTCTTTGCCTCGCTGAGCCTGCCCGGCGGCAAGCACCGGCTCCGCGCCCTCTTGCATCCCTCGCTCGCGCCGTCGCCGTCGGCCCTGCCCTCGCCCTCGGCATCGCAGTCACCGTCAGCGTCTCCATCGTCGTTGCCACCGACGTCGGCATTGCCATCACCGTCGTCATCGCCCCAGAACTCATCGCTGCCATCACCGTCATCATCGCCCCAGAACTCATCACTGGTCTCGCCCTCGCCGTCTGCATCGTCATCGCCCCAGAATGCGTCGTTGCCGTCGCCCTCGCCGTCTGCGTCGGCATCGCCTCAGAATGGATCGTCGCCGTCGCTCTCGCCATCTGCGTCGGCATCGCCCCAGAATGCATCGTCGCCGTCGCTCTCGCCGTCTGCGTCATCATCGCCCCAGAATGCGTCATCGCCGTCACCGTCGGCAGCGTCATCATCGGCCTCGCCATCGACATCGTCGGTGCCGCCGACAGCGCCGTCGCCCTCGACGTCGTCGTCACCACCGTCCTCGCTCCTGGCGGCGATGAGGGAGACCCGGACCATGGCGCCGAAGAAGCCCGCCAGCGTGCCGTTCGTGCTCTACATCACCGCCGGCCAGGCCGATTCTCCCGACCCGGCCGCCGGCGCGCTGGCCCAGGCCGCCCCCGTCCAGCGCAGTTACACCGTGAGCGTGTTCGTCATGTACGCGGGCATGACCCTGATGGGCTTCGGCTGGTGGGTCATTACCGGCATCGTCATTCCGGCCGGCTGGGGGCCGTTGGTCATCACTGCCTCCCTGGCGGGCCTGCTCGGCCCCTCGACCGCGTGGGACCCGCGCGTGGTCGCCGTCGTCGAGGGCTCGTACTGGGTCCTGGCCACCTTCGGCTCGGGCTGCGAGCCGCTCGGCACCTTCCACGTCACCGTCATGGGCCTCTTCGTGGCCGCCGCCCTCCTGACTGTGCCCGCGCTCGTGTTCAAGCGGCTGCGCAAGGCCCTGCCGGCGCTCCAGCGCGGGCTGACGGCCGTGACGGTCGCCATGCTGCCGTTCGTGATCGTCCAGGTGCCCGGGCACGATGGCGCGCTGGGCTGGGCCCTGTTCACGGGCCTCGCCGCCGTGTGCGGCCTCGTCGTGCTGGGCTCGTACTACTTCCACACCTTCAAGGCCCTGCCCAGCCGCAACCGCCGCTACTTTGCCCTGCTGCCGGCCATACTCATGACCGTCGTGGCGGTCGTCATGTCGATCCTCGCGCGCCTCCGCGACGACGACGGCATGCCGCGCGAGCTCTTCTACGTCGCCGCCCTCGCCGCGCTGGCCGTCGACTGCGCCGCCAGCCTCAGCAGCATGCTCGTCCTGATCTCGCTGGTCAAGGGCTGGTGGCGCGTCAGCCCGGTCATCATTTCGGGCGTGGCCATGTTCTTCAGCGTCGGCTGCGGCCTCATCTTCCTCATCTCGATCGAGGCGGCCGACGCGGGCGAGCTGGCGCTGGTCATGTGGTACCTGTGGGTCCTCCTGCCCACGGCCGCGGCCATCATCGTCATGTGCCTCCCCTACCCGGTCATCACCAAGCCCCGGCCCATCTTCGCCGGCGGCAGCAGCGGCAGCTCTGCCCAGCGGCCCCAGCGCGAGCTCTCGACGCCCGACGAAGACGACGACAGCGCACGGCCGCTGCTCTCCCTCAACCGCACCACTGCGTCGGGCGACGCCGACCCTTCTTCTCCCGCTCCATCCGATTCCGAGGACGACGAGCCCCGCCACTTCGAACCGCCCACGCCCGGCCTGGGCATGTCCCTGTAACGAAAGTTTCTCTTTTTTCTCTTTTTCCACATTTTTTACAAATACATATTTCTAATTATTATTTATTATTACTTATTTACATTTATTTCTTTTTCTTTTTCTTTTTCTTATTTATTTGATTTGTTTGCTCAGCGCTGAAGATGGCGGTGGCTTCACCGGCGCTGGAGAGGGTGAGGGCGGGGGAAGCGACGAGCGCGGCGGGGGCATCGACGCCCACGGTGTCTTCGCCAGCGATGGTGACGTCGCCCTTCACCCCCATCGACGCGGCCAAGGGTCCCACAGGCGTGGTCATCGAGGTGGGCGCCGTATTCGTGCGCTGTGGATTCGCT
>CDFB01054517.1:0-10415 GCA_000826425.1 Acanthamoeba lugdunensis | reverse complement strand
CGCGCATCCAGTTGGCCTCCTTGGGGAGCGTGTTGGGCTTGGGTCCCTTGTCGAAGTGGAAGATGTCCACGCCCGACATGTAGGCCGCGAAGAACGCCGCCAGCGCCAGCGCCAACACCACCCCCACGAACGTCATCTGGCCTGTGGGCGGAGAGAGAGAGAGAGAGAGCAGAACAGTGAGCAAGCCCAGCAGGTGCCACGCGCCTACATACAGCTCATAAAAGGGGGGGATGAGCGTACCAGCGGTGCCGTGCAGAGACAGGAAGATGAACATGAGCGACTGGAACAACACCGCCGTGAAGAGCATCACCCGCAGCACGATCCTGGGAGAAGCCGACAGTCAGCATGGACAGATAGATACTACGAACACGAAAAATAGAGCTTGGAGGTAAATGCATGTCTGGTTGGGTGAGGCGTACCAAAGCATGCTGCCGTCGCTGTCAAACTCTCGCGGACGCACGTGGACGAGCAGGTAGGTGTCGAGGAAGTGCTTGCACATGAAGTAGAGCGTTCCGAAGGGGAGGATGAGCGGCGCGATGGTGCTGAAGGTGAGGATGGTGGCGAAGAAGACCATCATGTAGGCATACTGCATGCCGTATTCGTGCGGGTAGGCGTATTCGTCGGCACGCTTCTTCTGGGAGATCGTGACGGCCTTCCACTTGAGGAGGAGCGACTGCAGGCGCTCGGGCAATCGCATCACCTGGTCGGTGAGAAAGCGCATCATGCGACAAACGATAGACAGCCCAGTGTGAGTAAAAATTACGCACGGACATGCTGTATGCGTGCGTGCGTGCAAATGTTCGAAGAGTACCTCGACGATTTGACCGACGATGGCCATCTGGATGATGTAGTTGATGAAGAACGCAGCCGAGTTTGGCAGGAAAAGGCCAGAAAAGAGAATGTTGAGATGTTGCCTGTTGTCCCATCCTGTGCGAGTGTTGAGGGCAGTGTGCGCATGTAAGCTTTCGCAGCGTATACGAGTCGGGTGCGAGCGGGTGGGTGGGGAGTGGCGCGGCGAACCTTTGCGGATGAGGGCGTCGAGGGAGGTGAGGAAGAGAGACGGGAGGAGAAGCACGCTGAAGAGGAGGAAGGCATAGGTCTTCACCACCAGGTACTTGTGCGTCGACGACACCGTGTGATGACCCTCGAACATGGACGAAACTGTTTCACGTCGCCCAAGCGCCGCGTTCAGAGCACTGACCACCGGGGGAGGAGAAGGGGGGAGGAGCGAAAGGCTGCATGGGGGGAGGGGGCTACGTACACCAGATGACGAGGGGCAGAATGGTGGTGACGGCCAAGAGGATGAGCGTGGGAAGGTAGGCAAAGAGGATGGCTCCGTTGTTCCACGCGTGCAAACTGTTGATGACGTCGGCAAAAAGTGGGGCCTAATGCGCGCCAGCCATAGAGAGGGCACCGCGTGAGAGCCGTTTGGTGGTGGCGGCGTGCGGGTGGTGGTGGCGAACCTGTTTGAGAGGCTGGAGGGCAGAGATGATGGAGAGGGGTGTGGTGAAAAATGAAAAGAAGAAGAGGAGCGTGAGGTTGACGTAGACGACGCGCAGCCGCTTCTCCCACTTGCCGATGCCCAGGTTCTGCACCATGGCAATGACGATAGACACACACACATACACACACAGAGTTGAGAACGGCGCTGCTGTATCTAATGGGGCTAGGGGAAGGCGAGCGCACGGGCCATATGATGTCCTCCGGCTCAGGCGCCATGCTTACGATCCACTGCCTGTCCGAGAGAGCCCTGTGATGGGTGAATTTTGCCCACCCAACATGTGACATGGTCAGCGTTGCTGCCCGAGCAGTCGGTGTCGATAGAGTGTCGGGAGTTGTGTCGCACTTGGACTGAGGGGTGAGGTCGTCTGCAAGCCAGCGATTGAGATTCCAGAGGCGCGTGTGCTTCCGGTAGATGTTGGTGACCACCTTCAGGGAGAGAGATCGGATTCAGCGCCTTCTCCTCCCATCCGTCCACAAACAAACAAAGACGGAGGCGCACCTTGGCCACGACGCTGGAGGAGAAGGTGACGAAGACGATGCCGGTGGCGCGTGCCGCTCTGGCTCGCTGCTTCGCCCGCGCCACCTCCTTCTTCTGCTCGGCCTTCTTGCGCTTAAGCTCGCGGATGGCATCGAGCCGGCCGCGCACGCCGCCGTATACGATGCCCTCCACGATCGTGCCGAAGTGCAGGACCAGGTAGATGAGCTTCTCGGTCAGCGTGGACGACGGCGGGAACCACACGAGCGGGCGTTGGCCCCGCAGCATTCGCTCCTGGCGGTAGTGGTCGAGCTGGTCGTCTATGTCCTTGTAGGTCTCCAGCGCGCCGAGCACGTCCCGCACCTCCCACGCCACGTGGACCGACACCACGCTGGGCTTCTTCTTGTCGTGCTCCGGCTCGCTCTCGCTCTCGCTCACCTCGCGGGCACGCGCCAACGCCTCCTCCGCCCGCCGCTTTCGCTTCTCCATCTGCCGCGCCCACCACCCCAGCTTCGTCGCTCCCTGCTCTTCCGCCTGGCCGCCCGATACTTCTGCTCGCCCCTCGCCTGCCTCGCTCCCGCCGTCTGCGTCCAGAAGGCTCCGGTCCTCGTCGCCCTGGCCGGCGGCAACGCGGTAAAAGGAAGCTCGCCCCTTCTGACTGCTGTTTTGCGAAGATGCGTCGCTCTCTCCGTCTGCGGTGGCTGTGGCATCGGCGCTTTGTGGGTCCTGCTCGTCGTAGTTGAATTCGTCGCCTCTGGCCCAGGCGGCGGCAGCAGCGGCAGCGGCGGCATGACGGCTACCGTCGAGACTGAGGGTGCGTCGGCGTCGGCGCTTCGCCCGGACCCGCTCCACGCTCCGCTTAAGGTCCACGTTCGTCTCGATCAGCTCCTCGAAGTGCTTGGCGATGCCTGCCTCGCTGACGATGCCCGCCGGGAAGTTGCGAATCATGATCGTGTGCGCGCTCACGGCTGACTTCACGCTCCGCGTGAGGAATTTGTCCTGTGTTTTGGCAAGAGACAAAATAGAGGGTTCACGGCGATGAGACCAGTGCCAACGGCTGCTTCAAATGTGCTCATCTCCAACGTACCTTGCACGCGATGAGGTATTTGCGAAGGTGCCACACGAGGCCATACACAAGGCAGGAGATGATGACACACACAAAGGAGTGCGCCCAGTACCGGTTCTTGTCGGTGCTGTCGTTGATGTTACCTGGTCCACGGCAACCGTCAGCATCGCTCTGTTGCGTATTGTGTTGTGTAGGAGGAGGAGGAGAGCGGCATGTACCGATGGTGGTGGACAAGAAGCCAGAGCGGACCTTGTCTTCGCGCTGGTTAGCGGTGACGTTCACCGGCAGCAGTATACCTATTCCGAGCACCACGCAGATCGCCAGAAAGGCGAGCATGCACCGCTGGAAGTGGATGTAGATCATGGCGTCGTTGCCACACTTCTCCGCCACTTCGAGCTTTGACATGCGCACAAGGGGCCACACCCAGCCCATGAACCGCTCGGGTCCATTCTTGCTCAGCTCGGTGAGTTCTCTCTTCTTCACCTGGTCTGCTGCCCGTGCCTTGGCCTCCTCTGGCTCCTCGCCTACAACGCAAAGAAATGTCAGGCAGACGATGAAGAATTTGTCAGCAACATAGCGCATGTGAGGTCAGGTGGCGTTGGTCGGGGCGAGTCACCTTCGCTCTCCACAAGGGCTTCCACCTCGGCTTCGCCTTCTTCGTCGATAGCAGGAAAGGAGGAGAAGGACTCGCTGCCTGCGAACCGCTCATTCTCCCAAAATCGTTGGTACTCGCCTGATCGCCAGCCAGCGGATGAAGGCACGAGGTCCGCGATTGTGAGCCAACGCCGACCAGCAGGCCAGCCGGTTGAAACGAAACGGGCAGCGCAGGGGATGAGCACGGGGAACATACCTCTATAATATTTGAAGTAGAGCTTGCGCTGGCTGCGCCATCGCAGATAGGCGAGGAGCAGGAAGGCCACCACGCCCACCACCAGGTTGATCTCCAACACGGACATAATACCTGCGCGCCATCGTACGTGTGGCACAGAGTTCGGACGTGAGGAATGTAAAAGCTTCACACGACACACCACGGTCCGATGGAACGAGCGAGGGTGTACCGCCATCGTAGAGCACCGACTGGGTAGCAGGGCTGGGAATGATAGGTGGCAGGCCAGGTGTCGCAGAGGGCTCAGCCGACGGCGACGGAGAAGGACTCGAGTCCATGCTTTGTGCCTGCAGGCCAACGACAGTGAGTACCGGCTTGTTGCCCCCAGGATGGAATTTGATCGACCGATTATTATTATTGCAAATGCCCGGGGCGGCCGCAAGAGGAGGGTCGCACCAGAAGAGAATCCCGGCCAGGAGAAGGAGGTGTGCTCACTGCTCTGCCGGCCGAGTAAGATCAGATGGGTTCGTGCGGTGGAAGCTTCGTCTTCTCTTCCTGTGGTTCGCGCGCAAAATTGCATTTTGCTGCGGGTTGGAGAAAAAGAAATAATCGAAAGAAATTGTTTTTCTTGGTAGTTTGGCCGTGGCCCGACACGAAGAGTGCGCAGTGAGGAGAAGCGCTACGTGACGCGAGCAAGGAGCGGGAGATTGAAGATGCTACACTCGGCCATGGTGAGCAAACCAGTGTATGAGAGCACCAGAGGAGGGGAGAAGGGTCTCTCCTTCCGCCACGTCGTGCTCAAGGGCCTGGCGGACGACGGTGGCCTGTTCGTTCCCTCACACCTGCCGCGGGTCGACCAGCAGCAGCTCGACAGGTGGCGCACGCTTCCCTACACTGGTCTGGCCTTCGAAATCCTGTCCCTCTTCATCGATGAAGAGGACATCCCCGCGACCAAGCTGCGGGAGATTATCCAAAGGAGCTACTCCTCGTTCTTCATCGACGACGTGCTCCGCGTCGAGCCATGCTACATGGGCGAGGCGAGGGAGCAGCAGATCAACGTGTGCGAGCTCTTCCATGGCCCCACCTTCTCCTTCAAGGACTTTGCTCTCCAGTTCCTTGGCCACGTCTTCGAGTACCTCCTCGACACCAACGCCCTCAGGAAGCAGCAGCAGCAGCACCCTGCCACAGGCGAGAAGGAGGAGGAGGAAGACCCTGCCAGCGTCACCCGCATCACCGTGCTGGGCGCCACCTCTGGTACGCATTCCTGCTGTCCGTGTAGTGCCATGTCGTGGCAACTTCTCACCTCATCTCTACCACTTCTCCCTGGCCCCTTGTTTTGCACATGTCAGGCGATACCGGGAGTGCAGGTGAGTGGCTTCGCACACATCCCTCCGCTGCTACCAGCCATTCTGGTGCTTGGATGCCCTTTCCGTGTTTGTGCTCACCGTCTTTGTCTTTCTGCATCGATCAGCCTTGGCCGGCCTGCGCGGTAAGAAGAACGTCGAAGTGTTCGTGCTGCACCCCCATGGCCGCGTGAGCCACATCCAGGAGAAGCAGATGACCACCATCACGGACCCCAACGTGCACAACATTTCTGGTACGCCTGCTGGCTGCTTCCCTGCCTCCGGTGTTGCACGTTTTCATAACGCCGCACTTCGCCCTACCGCCAGTCGAGGGCACTTTTGATGACTGCCAGAAGCTGGTCAAGGACACCTTCGCCGATCTGGCCTTCAAGCGGAAGCACAACCTGGCCGCCATCAACAGCATCAACTGGGCGCGCATCCTCGCCCAGACCGTCTACTACTTCTACAGCTACTTCCAGGTACCTTGAAGTGCCACGCTGGACTAATTTGGGTCCATCTAATCACCTGCGGCCTACCTTTGAATCTGGCCAGGTCACTTCGCCGGCACAGCAGAAGGCGGGCGCCAAGGTGGTGTTCTCTGTCCCCACGGGCAACTTTGGGAATGTGCTCGCCGGATTCTACGCCAAACAGATGGGCTTGCCGGTGCACCACTTCATCGTGGCCACCAACCAAAACGAGTAAGTGCTTCAACCCCCTCTTCCCGGCCCCGAGACGCTCTTTCTTGACGCTAACACGACCCCCTCCCCCTCAATTTGGGGCTGGTGCAGCATTCTGCATCGCTTCTTCGCCTCGGGTAAGTACGAAAAGAAGATCGTCATGCCCAGCTTCAGTCCTTCCATGGACATCCAAGGTAGGTTTACCTCGTCGGCGTGTTGTTGTTGGCTGCTGCTAAAGTTCTGAGAGCGTGTATTGGCTACCACAACGGCAGTATCCAGCAACTTTGAGAGATTCTTCTACGAGATCGCCAACCGAGACTCGGCCAAGGTGACCGAATGGATGAACAAATTCAACGAGACCGGCGTGTTGGACATTCCCCAGGACATCCACGCCAAGGCCTGTTCCATCATGGCCTCCTACGCCGTTTCGGGTGCGCGCCTTGGCTTGGCTCCTAGCGCTGCCTGCCATTTCGCAGCTCACTTCATAAATGCGTACCATAGAGGACCAAACCCTGGCCACGGTCAAGAGGTACAAGGAGGACTCCAACTACATCTTGTGCCCGCACTCGGCCATTGGAGGTATCCACTACTTGGTTAACCTCCCTTGTAATGCAGCTAATCTGGTCTCGCCTGTTGTTAGTGTACGCGCTGGAGCAGAAGTGGAAGGAGCTCTCCGCCAACGTTTCCCATCCGGTCGTCTTCGCTTCGCTGGCCACGGCGAGCCCTGCCAAGTTTGCGGATGCCCAGCAGAAGGCCCTCGGCTACGTTTTGCCCCTGCCTCAGGTGAGTGGGTCCTCGCGAGATTAGCGCGGTGGTGGTGAGAGTTAACACGGCGCGTCAAATGTTTCAGGAACTGGAGAGGATCATGAACCTCCCCTCGCGCTGCCAGAAGATCGAGGACGACATGGTGGCCCTCAAGGCCATTATGGAGGAGGCCAGCAAGACCGCGCGCCAGAGCCAGAGCGAGAGCCGTTTGGTGGGGAAGCGCATCAAGAGCCGCGTGCCGGGCTCCTGCGCCAATCTGGGCAGCGGATTCGACGTGTTTGGAATCGCGGTAGGCCTCTATCTCACCACCGAAATCGAAGTTACCGAGCGCAGGGTACACGCCTCCTCTCTTATCGTTCGTGCGAGTGCGTGTTACAACCACAGGCGCTGATGCCTTCCCGGTGCGCCGGACCTGCAGGAAGGTGAGCCCAGCGTGACGATCGCGTTCGAGGGTGAAGGCAAGGGAGGCGTGCCTCTGGACGAAACCAACTTTTTGTGGACCTCCGTGCTGCACGTCGCACAAAAGGAGGGAAAGTGCATCCCGCCCAACGCGCGCTTCGCCCTCTCGATCACGAACGAGATTCCTCTCGGTCCGAGCCCACGCTCAGCTTTCCTTGAACGCATATGCTCTTGCTGACGTTCGGGCGCTGTACGTTTCCAGGAAGGGGCCTGGGAAGCAGCGGCGCAGCTGTCGTGAGCGGAGTCATGATCGCGGACAAGCTGTTCGACCTCAGCCTCACTACGGCGCAAAAGCTCCGCTACTGCGTAGAGATCGAAGGCCATCCCGACAACGCCTCGGCTTCTCTGTGCGGTGGCTTTGTCGTGTGCTGCGGGTTTGAGAACGACGTCGCTCAGTCGCAAGGTGCGGCTCCCCCATCTTGACAACGATCACGGTCGAGCTGGCCTCCTGATGTGTCGCATTTCTTCACGCGACCAGGTGCGCCCAATGTCTACGCCAGAAAGCTGCCCTACAGCGACAAGATCAAGGCCGTCGTGGCGATCCCCAACTTTGAGGTGTCCACCGAAAAGGCGAGGCAGGCTCTCCCGCCGACCTACTCGCGCGCCGACGTGGTACGTCGCTCACAGATAGGGAGTTGGTGTTGAGGAGCGATGATGTTTGACCTGTAAGATGGCAGGTGTTCAACCTTCAGCGGGTGGGCCTCATGGCTGCCGCCCTCACCGACGACGGAATCGATGAGCCGTCCGTGGTGCGAGAGGCCATGAAGTACTGCTTTCCCCTCTCCTCCATGATTTGTCCCGTCCGCCCACTGACCGTGCGCCCCATCTCCCACACACAGGGACAAGATCCACCAGCCGTTCCGGATGCATCTGGTGCCTGGCCTGCAGGAATGCCTCGCCCTGTCGTCCCAGAATACGCCCGGCGTGCTTGGCGTGTGCTTGTCCGGATCCGGTACGCGGCCACGCCCACAGGCGAGAAGTCCCTTCCGCAGCTTGAGCTGACCCTTGCTCTTTGGCTTGCAGGCTCCACCATCTTGGCCCTGTGCAGGGACAACTTCAGCCGCGTGGGGGAGCGGATGCAGGCGCTCCTGCAGCAGGCCGGCGTACAGAGCCGCATCGCGACCCTCGACATCGACCAGCGCGGATCGCTGGTTCACGACTTCTGAAAGTGAGGCGAGGTGTCGGTTCCAAAGAGAGCATTTCTTTTATTGAAGAAAAAGAAGGCGTAGATCGTTTTGTGGTGGTGGGAGGGGAGGGAGGGGCAAGGGGCGTCCGCAAGGTGCACCTTTACTCCTGGTGGGGCTGGTAGTCGGCAGGAGGAGCGTCGACCTGAGCAGCGCCGTAGCCAGCGCTCGTACCCTCCTCGGTGGTGGTGGTGGTGGGCGCGGGCGCCGCGGCAGGGGCGGGCTCGCCGTGGTGGCGCTCCTCGCCTCCCTCGTGCCTGGAGCTCCTGCTCCTGCTGCTGCCGCTGCGGTCGTCGTCGTGCCTGGACCGCTTGCTGCTGCTCTCCCTGTCCCTATCCCGGTCCCTATCGCGGCGATCGCTGCGGCGGTGGTCGTCGCCCTCGGGCTCCCGGCTCCTCTCCCGCCTCTTGCGGTGCCTCTCCGAGGAGCGGGACCGAGAGCGCGATCGCCGATCTCGGGAGCGCGAACGCGAGCGGGACCTCCTGCGCTCGCGGCGACGGTCATCGTCTCGGGAGCGCCTGTCGCCCCGGTCCCCGTCCCTCCTGCTGCGGCTCCTGCGCCCGAAGAGCCTCCGTTCCAGCTCGGGGTCAACCTGCTTGAGGTGCATGAAGTTGCACTGGCCGCCGCGGTTGCACTCGTTGGAATCGTACTGGCGGCAACGGGCCTCCCTGAAGTCAGTCACTGGCGAGAACTCGGGAACGAGCAGGCGACCGCCGTAGAAGCGGCCGGTGAGTGCCTTCATCGCCTTCTCTGCGTCGTCTTCGTACTCGAACTTGACGTACACGTTTCCAACCAAGTGGGCTGAGGCGCACAAGCAAGCAGGTTAGCGATCTTTCTCCTTGACGACACACACTACATACACGACGCACGAGGTGGTAATGGCGGTGGTAGTACCTCCAGTGTTATCGCAAACGTGGAGATCTTCGAGTCGGCCGAAATTGCGCAGCTCATCGTGAATGTCTTCGAAGAAATCGTTAAAGTGCTCCTCGGCATCGCGTTGGATTTTCTGCATGGCTTGCACGTCGTCGGGCGAGGTGGGCCACTCGGCGGGCACGGGAGGCATGTACATGTGCGGGATGAGAAGGGTCTGGCTAATGGGGGGACGGTTATGCTGGCGGGAGCACTTGTCGCCATGGCGGCAAGCACCAATTTTGAAGAAGAAAGGGCAGTTGACCCTTGGGATTGGCACCAAGGGATAATCGAAGGAGAAAAAGAGAGGGGAGAGCAGAGAGAGGCAGAGAAGAGTGAGAAAAAGAGTGTTAGTGCCAGGTATATACGCAAGAAGACATTTTGAGTCTTGCTTATTGGCCAACGCGAGCAAATCTAGCTAGATGGACAAAGGGGCGAAAATTAAATTACTCTCGGGTTGACCAAGAAGGGGAGTGGGTGAGCGATGGCGCGTACCTGTCCTTTTCAGTGCCAAAAATCTCGGCTAGATGTCTTGCCATTCGTGATTGCGATGTGTAGCGTGGTGGATGATGTGAGTAACGCAGATGGTGACAAAGAAAATAAATGCTGTGTTTTCTCCCAGGCCCCTGTCTTTTTCTGTCGGTTCCCTGCTTTTTCCAGTCTTTGGTTTGGCATCCCCGGAATGCCTGCCAAAAAAACCGGCCAAAAAAGAACTGCGGAGTGAAAAAAGTCAGAAGAAAACACAGCAAGCAAGAAGGTCGCATCTGCCGCCCTTCCTCAACAATGGTAAGCGGCGCAACATGCTTGTCCGATACATCTCTTGTCTATGAGCGCGGGTGGATACTGAAATCTTTATCTTGTGTTGATTTTCTGCGATTGTTTGGCAAAATCTAGCCTCAGGGAGATTACATCAAGCTCCACCGGGCCAGGTATGGCTACCGGATGGACTACTTCGAAAAGATGTACGTAGCTCGATTCTCAATCTCGTGTGATTTGGAGGTAATCGCGGCGGTACAAGATTTAATCGCGATCATCATTGTTGTGTTGCCAATGCAGCCGCAAGAAGGAAGCTCGTATGGTGCACAAGCGCTCCGAGTTCGCACAGAAGGTCCATGGTTTGAGGGCCAAGCTCTACGCCAAGAAGCGTCATGCCGAGAAGGTTGAAATGAAGAAGAAGTACGTGCTTGCTCGCCGGAGTCACCATCATC
>CDFB01054419.1:0-11117 GCA_000826425.1 Acanthamoeba lugdunensis | reverse complement strand
GTACCTCGAGATTGCCAAAGATCTGTGGGATTTCCGTTCTCGAGAGAATGGAGGCGTCTCGCAACGGATTGATGAAAATCTGTAGGAGGGATTTGTTTGAGTGCAAATCACTTTGTTACGATCAATCGCAATGATTAACAACAATTGGTGGATGGGAGAGTGGGTTGCCTTTTGTACGACTTCCAGATCGTGGACGTAGCCCACCTCTGTCTCCCAGATCTCGCGCACCACCCGCTCTCTCTTCTTTAGTTGCTTCGCATTTCCATTTTGAAAATTGAACATGTCGGTAGGCCTTTTTCTCCCGACGTAGCGCCGCTACCCTCTGAGGGGAGCAAGGGAGCTAGGTTGTAAAGATGAAGGATGAAGAAAGCGAGGCTCGCCACTTCCTCTGTGCCCTCCTACCCTCGACCTAATTAATGTAGAAAAAGGCATTCGAAAAATGACCGGGCTTGCCATTGGGCCTTCGAAATGTATCTCTGGCCAGTCACGAAGGCCACAACAGGGAGCCAACAATCAGCCGTTTGGATACTCGACTGGTGAAGTGATTCGTGCATGTGGCGGTGACTGCGGGACTAGGCGATCAGCCGAAACTCAGGAGGAGACGAAAAAGGACTTACGTGGATCGAAAAAAGGGTCGGTACGGGCTACCCTTTACCTTCGCAAGACACAAACCTGCACATGACCACGAACCCGTAACTTTTTGAATTTTTTTGAATTTTTTTGAATGCTCTTTCATCCCCATATCTCGGTGTGGCCTTCAAAAAAAGGACAGGTAACTCAGGTAGCTGTTTTTTGGAAATGGCCTGCATGGGAACTTGAGTTCCTGCAAGGTAACGCTCTCGCACTCGCCGTGCGCTCCACTCGGTGGGTTGCTCTTACACCTCACCTCCTGACCTGACCTACGTCTCAACGCCAAGACAGCCTTGCTTGGCCCTCACCATGAAGCATTACTCATCTTCTATCTGCAGAACAAACATCCGCCCAACCACAGTATTTGTACATTACGGAAAGGGCCTCCACACACAAAGAAGGACGACAAAGCCTTCTTTCCTATGGACCACACCGCCCTGATAGTCCTCCTCCTCCTCTCCCTCTTCTTATCGCCGGCCCAAGCCCGCTGCTCTCTGCCGTGCGGAACGCGGAACCCCAACATCTTCCCCGTCTCGTTGCCTAACGGCGAGACCTACGACTCCTTCTACTCGTGGCTCACTGCACCCAGTACCGGTATCTTCGCCGAGGGCGCCGCCGTCGCCACCAAGTGGGTCGCGCAATACACTGTCGACCCCAACATCTACTTCCTGCCCAACACCAAGCCTTGCGCGCTCAACGTCACCTTCGTCAGTTCGGTCACCTCTGCTCGCAATCGAATCGGTTGGTTCCAGTTCAACAAGAACGGACCTGTCGGAGAGAAGATCATCGCTGGCACCAACGTGACCCTGTTCGCCGACGCCACCAAGACCATCCTGCCGGGTGAGACAGAGCCCTGTGTCTACCAGGGTTCGACCGTGACTCTGGGTCCGTTCAGCGATTCCATCTCCCTCGGTTTCTACCTCGACGTGGATGGCCAGTGCAAAGGCGCCAACGCCACCCGACTTTACAGTCTCGGCGAGGAGAACCTCAAGTACGACACCACCAACTGGAACCCAACGACCAAGCCCTACGGCCGCACAGTAGCCGTTGTCCGAGTACGGCACTCCCTCAAACTGGGTTCCTTGTTGTTTCCTGGGACGAGCATCGTTTCACAATGTATCCCAGGAACCCACTCAACAACAAGTCTTCTTTGGCTTCGACGACAATCCATTTCTTTCAAGCGATCGAGACTACAACGACCTGGTGCTCTCGGTCTCCTCCAATTGCTCGCTGGATACCACCAAGCTCCCGTGCTACACCACCTGTCGCTACGCCGCTCAGGTTCGCCATCGCCCATTTTTTCCAGCTTTTCGGAAACCCATAATTTGTTTCGAAAACTTGAAACGAAACTGTTTCCTTTTCTAAATTGACTTAGGGATGTTGTACACCAGACCTTCGACTCGGCGACTTGTCAATGCGCCTGCGCCAACACGGCCACGGAAGCGGCATGCACCAACCCTCTCTTCTACTGGAATGACATGACCTGCACCTGCGACCCGCTACCCTCTCGTACGAGTGACCCCTCTCTCTCACCTCTTTCCTTTATCTGGCTCAGCGCCCTCACCAACTAATCGAGTCTTTCCCATCCCTCTCCTCGTAGCTTCGCCCTCACCCACCCGATCCCGAACACCGTCGCCCACCAACTCTCCAGCCACCCAGTCGCCGTCGCCTACGAGGTCTCCCACGCAGTCGCCCTCGCGGTCGCCCACCCAGTCACCCTCGTCCACCGTGACGCCCACCCAGTCGCCCTCGAGGTCGCCCACCAATTCGCCCACTAACTCTCCGACTGTAACTCCCACCAAGTCGCCGACACAGTCACCGACCAACTCGCCAACCCAGTCGCCCTCGAGCACGCGCACGCCGAGCGTGACGCCCACCACGACGTCGACCCAATCACCCACTCAATCGCCAACTTGGAGTGTTACCCCGACCGCATCGGCCACCCAGTCGGCCACCCAGTCGCCCACTCGGTCGCCCACTCAGTCACCGTCGAGCACGCGCACGCCAAGCGTTACGCCCAGTGTTACACCCACGCAGTCCCCGACCCTGTCGCCGACGAGCTCGCCAACGCCGACCGTCACGCCCACCCAGTCCCCGTCGTCATCGCCCACCCAGTCGCCGACACGGTCACCCACCAACTCGCCCACCACCTCACCAACGTCAACCGTGACGCCCAGCGCGACTCCGACCGTCACTCCCACGCAGTCGCCCACGCCCAGTGTCACGCCCTCGGTGACGCCTTCCCCGTCACCGACTCAGTCGCCGACAAACACGGCCACGCCGAGCGTGACGGCCACCTCGTCTCCCACGCGGTCGCCCACGCAGTCGCCCACCAACTCGGCCACACCGAGCGTGACGCCCACAGTCACGCCGAGCGTGACGCCCACGCAGTCTCCCACCAGCTCGCCCACCTCGAGCGTGTCGCCGTCCCAGTCGCCTACCTGGTCACCCACCAACTCGCCAACCCAGTCACCCTCGAGCACACGCACGCCGAGCACGACGCCCACCGTGACACCCACGCAATCTCCCACCAGCTCGCCCACGCAGTCGCCCACCAGCTCACCGACGTCGACAATGACACCCAGCATCACTCCGACCGTGACGCCCACCCCGTCACCGACGAGCTCTCCAACGCCGAGCCTAACGCCTACCGTGACCCCGACCGTGACCCCCACCCAATCGCCCACCAGCTCGTCCACCGCGTCACCAACGCCAACCGTGACTCCCAGAGCGACTCCGACTGTGACGCCCACGCAGTCACCTACTCAATCGCCCACTCAGTCGCCAACCAACTCCCCGACTGGGTCGCCCACCCAGTCACCGTCGAGCACCCGCACGCCAAGCGTCACACCCAGCGTTACACCCACGCAGTCGCCCACGCCTAGTGTCACGCCCTCGGTGACGCCTACGCAGTCGCCCACCCAGTCACCGACCAACTCGCCCACGCCGAGCGTGACGCCCACAGTGACCCCGACCTTGACGCCCACCCAGTCACCCACCACCTCGCCCTCGGTGACGCCCACGCAGTCACCCACCACCTCGCCCTCGGTGACGCCCACGCAGTCGCCCACAGTGACTCCGACCATCACGCCCACTCAGTCACCCACGAGCTCGTCGACGCCAAGCGCGACATCTACCATGACCCCGACCGTCTCGCCCACGCAGTCGCCGACGAGTTCAATAACGCCGAGCGTCACGCCAACAGTAACCCCGAGCGTCACTCCCACCCAGTCACCCACGCGGTCGCCCACGCAGTCGCCGACCAACTCGCCCACCCAGTCTCCCTCGAGCACGGCCACGCCGAGCGTGACGCCCACGCAGTCGCCGACCAACTCGCCCACCCAGTCGCCCACGAGCTCGCCAACGTCGAGCATGACGGCCACCACGACTCCAACCGTCACGCCAAGTGTGACGGCCACAGTGACCCCGACCGCGTCGCCCACGCAGTCGCCCTCGATCACGCGCACGCCGAGCGTGTCGCCCACGCAGTCGCCCACGCCCTCGCCAACCTCCTCGCCGACTCAGTCGCCCACGCAGTCGCCCACCCAGTCGCCGACCAACTCGCCAACCCAGTCACCCACCACCAGCCCGACGCCGAGTGTGACCCCGACACTGACGCCCACGCAGTCGCCCACGCAGTCGCCCACCACCTCGCCAACCTCCAGCGTGACGCCGACCCAGTCGCCCACGCAGTCGCCGACCAACTCCCCCACGCCCAGCGTGACGCCGACTCCATCTTCCACGCAGTCGCCCACCCCGTCGCCGACCAGCTCGCCGACTCAGACGCCCACCAACTCCCCCACGCAGTCGCCGACCCAGTCGCCCACGCCGAGCGTGACGCCCACACTGACCCCGACCGTGACGCCCACGCAGTCGCCCACAAGCTCATCTACCGGCTCTCCAACCTCGACCGTTACACCGAGCGCTACTTCGACCGCCACGCCCACGCAATCACCCACTCAGTCGCCGACACCGAGCGTGACAGCCACAGTGACCCCGACCACGTCGCCCACGCAGTCGCCCACGCCCTCGGTGTCGCCCACCCAGTCACCTACCCAGTCGCCCACCAACTCGCCCACGCAGTCGCCCACTCAGTCACCCACGAGTTCGCCAACGTCGAGCATGACGCCCACCACGACGCCGACCGCCACCGCCACCCGGTCACCTACGAGCTCTGCGACGCCGAGCGTAACGCCTACCGTGACCCCGTCCGTGACGCCCACTCAGTTGCCCACAAGGTCACCCACCAGCTCGCCCACCTCTTCACCAACCTCAACCGTGACGCCGACGGGCACATCCACTGTAACACCATCCAGCACCCAGTCGCCCACCGCCTCAGTGACGCCGACTGTGACGCCGAGCGTGACTCCGACTCAGTCGCCCACACAGTCGCCCACGCCCTCGGTGTCGCCCACCCAGTCACCTACCCAGTCGCCCACCAACTCGCCCACGCAGTCTCCGACTCTGTCGCCCACCAACTCGCCCACGCCGAGCGCGACTCCTACGGTGACACCGACCGTGACGCCCACACAGTCGCCCACCCAGTCACCGACGCAGTCGCCGACCAACTCGCCCACGCAGTCGCCGACCAGCTCGCCCACGCCGAGCGTGACACCGAGTGTGACCCCGACGGTGACGCCCACACAGTCGCCGACCAACTCGCCCACCCAGTCCCGCACCCAGTCGCCGACGCAGTCGCCCACCCAGTCACCGTCGAGCACGCCAAGCGTCACGCCCAGCGTTACACCCACCCAGTCACCCACGCCCAGTGTCACGACCTCGGTGACGCCTACGCGGTCGCCTTCCCAGTCACCGACTCAGTCGCCGACAAGCACGGCCACGCCGAGCGTGACGGCTACCTCGTCTCCCACGCAGTCGCCCACCCAGTCGCCCACCAACTCGCCCACGCCGAGTGTGACCCCGACCCAGACTCCAACGAGCTCGCCGACACAGTCGTCCTCGAGTACGCCGACGCCGAGCGGGACACCCACCATTACTCCTACGGCCTCGCCCACCTCGAGTGTGACGTCGACTCAGACGCCCACGTCCACTCCCACTGTAACACCATCCAGCACTCTGTCGCCCACCGCCTCCCCCACACTGAGCACGACCCCGACAGTAACGCCGACGCAATCGCCGACTCGCGCGCCCACTCCGAGCGAGACACCGACCCAGTCGCCGACGAGCAGCCCGACGGCTAGCGTGACGCCCACCGGAACCCCGACCGGAACGCCCACGCAGTCACCCACGGTGACGACCACCCAGTCGCCCACAAATTCGCCCACTCAGTCGCCCACAAGCAGCCAAACGCCGAGCGTGACCCCTACGGTGACGCCGACACAGTCGCCCACTCAGTCGCCCACTCCGTCGCCCACGAGGTCGCCCACGCCGACCGTGACACCCGCCATAACGTCGACGGTGACGCCTACCCAGTCGCCCACCAGTTCGCCGACTAACTCGCCCACCCAGTCGCCCACGTCGAGTGTGACGCCCACGGTGACCCCGACTGTCACACCCACCCAGTCGCCGACTAACTCGCCCACCCAGTCCCCCACAAGCAGCCCAACGTCGAGTGTTACGCCCTCCGCAACTACCACGGTGAGTCCGACTCAGTCACCCACGCAGTCACCGACTCAGTCGCCCACGCCCAGCGTGACGCCCACCCAGTCCCCGACCAACTCGCCCACGCAGTCACCCACCACCAGCCCGACGCCGAGCGTGACGCCGACAGTGACGCCAACTCAGTCGCCCACGCAGTCGCCGACCACCTCGCCAACCTCCAGCGTGACGCCGACCCGGTCGCCGACCCAGTCGCCCACGCAGTCGCCTACCAACTCCCCCACGCCCAGCGTGACGCCGACCCCATCGCCCACGCAGTCGCCCACCCAGTCGCCAACCCAGACACCCACCAACTCACCGACGCAGTCGCCCACCAACTCGCCCACCAACTCACCCACCCAGTCGCCCACCAGCTCGCCCACGCCGAGCGCGACGCCCACAGTGACGCCGACTGTCACGCCCACGCAGACGCCCACCAACTCACCCACGCAGTCGCCGACACAGTCGCCCACGCCGAGCATGACGCCCACCAACTCACCAACCCAGTCGCCCACGCAGTCTCCGACCAACTCGCCCACCCAGTCGCCCACTCCGAGTGTAACGCCCACAGTAACGCCGACTGGCACGCCTTCCCCGTCCTCGACCAACTCGCCCACGCAGTCGCCTACGCAGTCGCCCACCAACTCTCCCACGCCGAGCGTGACGTCCACGGTGACACCAACGGTTACGCCGAGCCAGACGCCGACTCAGTCACCGACCAACTCACCCACGCAGTCCCCTTCGCAGTCGCCCACGTCGTCACCCACGCCTACACAGACGCCGACCAACTCACCCACGCAGTCCCCTACTCAGTCACCGACCAACTCGCCCACGCAGTCGCCTACACAGTCGCCCACAAGCTCGCCCACGCAGTCGCCCGCGCAGTCGCCGACCAGATCCCCGACACCGAGTGTGACACAGTCGCCCACGCAGTCGCCGACCATATCCCCGACGCCGAGTATGACGCTCACGGCGACTCCGACAGTCACACCGACACAGTCGCCCACCAACTCTCCCACCCAGTCGCCCACCCCGAGTGTAACGCCTACGGTGACGCCGACGCAGACCCCTACGCAGTCTCCCACCAACTCGCAAACGCCGAGTGTGAGTGTGTCGCCCACGGTGACGCCGACTGTCACGCCCACCAACTCGCCCACCCAGTCTCCGACCAACTCGCCCACGCAGTCTCCCACACAGACGCCGACTCAGTCGCCGACAAACTCGCCCACGCAGACGCCGACTCAGTCACCTACCAACTCGCCGACGCCGAGTGCGACGCCCACGGTGACTCCGACTGTAACGCCCACCCAGTCGCCTACCAACTCACCTACGCAGTCGCCGACTCAGTCACCGACTAACTCGCCCACGCAGTCGCCCACACAATCGCCCACTCTGTCGCCGACCAACTCGCCGACACAGAGTGTGACGCCCACGGTGACCCCGACTGTCACGCCCACCCAGACGCCTACCAACTCCCCTACGCAGTCACCCACGCAGTCTCCGACCAATTCGCCCACGCAGTCCCCCACGCAGTCGCCCACCAACTCGCCCACGCGGTCTCCCACCCAGTCACCCACGCCTAGCGTGACGCCCACAGTGACTCCTACCGCGACGCCGACTCAGACGCCGACTAGTTCACCGACCAACTCGCCAACACAGTCGCCCACGCCGAGCGCAACGTCCACGGTGACACCGACGGCAACCCCAACGCAGTCGCCCACGCAGTCTCCGACCAGCTCGCCCACGCCGAGTGTGACGCCCACGGTGACCCCAACCGTGACGTCCACCCAGACGCCCACCAGCTCACCTACATTGTCGCCCACACAGTCTCCTACCCGCTCACCTACGCAGTCGCCCACCCAGTCACCCACCAACTCGCCGACGCCGAGCGTGACGCCCACGGTGACCCCGACTGTCACGCCCACCCAGACGCCGACCAACTCGCCCACCAACTCGCCCACGCCGAGCGTGACGCCCACGCAGTCGCCGACTCAGTCGCCCACCAGCAGCCCGACCCCGAGCGTGACCTCGACGGTGACGCCCACGCAGTCGCCCACCAACTCGCCCACGCAGTCGCCCACTCAGTCTCCCACTCCGTCACTGACGCCAACCGTGACACCCACTCAGTCGCCGACCAACTCGCCCACACAGTCACCCACCAACAGCCCGACGCCGAGCGTGACGCCCACGGTGACGCCTAGCGTGACGCCCACGCAGACGCCCACCAGCTCGCCCACGCAGTCGCCCACCCAGTCTCCGACCAGCTCGCCCACCCAGTCGCCGACCAGCTCGCCCACGTCGAGTGTGACGCCCACGGCGACCCCGACTGTCACGCCCACCCAGACGCCCACGCAGTCGCCCACGCAGTCGCCGACCAGCTCGCCGACGCCGAGTGTGACGCCCACAGTAACCCCGACTGTCACGCGCACCCAGTCCCCGACTCAGTCGCCCACCAACTCGCCGACCAACTCGCCCACTCACTCGCCCACCAACTCGCCGACCATCTCGCCCACCCAGTCGCCCACCAACTCGCCCACGCCGAGCGTCACGCCCACTGTAACACCCACGGTGACGCCGACCCAGACGCCCACCCAGTCATCGACCAACTCGCCCACGCAGTCGCCCACTCCGTCACTGACGCCAACCGTGACACCCACTCAGTCGCCGACTAACTCACCCACGCAGTCGCCCACCCAGTCTTCCACGCCGTCACCTACATCGAGTGTGACGCCCACGGTGACCCCTACCGTGACACCCACGCAGTCGCCCACAAACTCGCCCACGCCGTCGCCCACCCAGTCTCCCACGCAGACGCCGAGCGTGACGCCCACGGTGACACCGACTGTTACGCCCACCCAGACCCCGACTCAGTCACCCACGCAGTCACCGACTCAATCGCCCTCATCAAGCTTCACACCCACTTCAACTCCTACCGTGACGCCCACTGTGACACCGACCGTCACCCCTACCAATACGCCGACGAACTCTCCCACCGTGACGCCGTCACCCACCCAGTCGCCGACCAACTCGCCCACCCAGTCGCCCACGCAGTCCTCGACTCAGTCACCGACTCAATCACCGGCCAACTCGCCCACCAACTCACCCACCAACTCACCAACCCAGTCACCGACCAGGTCGCCTACGCCTACCCAGACGCCGACAAACTCGCCCACTCAGTCACCTACACAGTCGCCGACGCAGTCGCCCACAAGCTCGCCCACCTCATCCCCCACCCCATCACCCACGCAGTCGCCAAGCCAGTCGCCGACCCAGTCGCCCACCTACTCCCCGACCAACTCTCCCACACAATCGGCGACGCAGACCCCTTCACAGTCGCCGTCGTCCAGCGTGACGCCGACCCCGCCGCCCACTCAATCGCCGACCCAGTCGCCCACCCCGACGCGGTCAGCGACCCCCTCTCGGACGCCGACCCGGTCGCCGACCCGGTCGCCCACCAACTCGCCCACCCAGTCGCCCACCATCTCCGTAACGCCGTCGATCACCGCGTCGAATTCAGGCACGCCATCGGTCACCCGGTCACCTACCTCCAGCCAGCGCGTGGTGAACGGGACCGCAGCCGACGGCGCGGGCATCGACGTGGGTATCATCGCAGCCGGCATTGCGGTCCCGCTGGCGCTGATCGCTCTTGCTGGGTGTGTGGCCGCGGCGGCCCTGATGCTCTGGCGCCGCAGGGCCAGCGGCACACCAGGCGTGGATGCCCTCGCTGTGAGCGCACCGTCGCTCAACGCCATGACCATCTCACCCATCTACGAGAACCGTACGGTGACGCACAGGAACGAGCTCTACGCGGGCGACGACACAAGCGACATGTTCGGTCAGCCTGCTCCAGGCGGCCTCGACAGGGACGAGGCCTTTATCGCCCACACCATGACCTGGGACGCCGTATGAGGCACAGTGTACGAAACTCGGCTCGGCCAAATGCAACAACGTCAATTGACGACAGCACAGCCCTTCTCCGAATGCGGTTGATGGGCGACGAAAAAGGACAGTAGAGACAGTTCTGTCCGGTTTTGGAAAGTAGTTAGGCCGTCATCTGCGTGTCGCAGTTCGGTTTCCTACGAGGACAACGGAGGGCGTTTCACTCTTGTATCCAAACCGCCCCCACACACACCTCGAGACCGTTGGGCTATCCCCTCCCTCGTCCGCCTCTTCTCCTCCTCTCCTCGTACCATCCTGCGGCGGGTGGTCACACAGCCATAATAATAATAATGATGAAGTCTTCTTCCCTGTACTCTATAGCTATCTATTCCGCGCTGGTGATCAGCCTGATCGCCCTCTTCATCTCGCCTGCCCGAGCAGGCGGCTGCGCGAAGCTGTGCGGTCTCGACAACCCCAACATCTTCCCCGTCTCACTTCCCAACGGCGAGACCTACGATTCGTTCTACTCATGGATCACAGGCGCGGGGATTCTCACGGAAGGCGCCGTCATCGCCACCAAGTGGATCGCCCAAAATACGGTCGACCCCAACATCCACTTCCTGCCCAACTCCCAACCCTGCGCTCTCGACATCACGTTCGTCAGTTCCGTCACCTCCAATCGAAATCGACTGGGTTGGTTCCAGTTCAACAAGAACGGACCTGTCGGCGGGAAGATCATCGCCGGCACCAAGGTGACCATGTTCGACGACGTCACCAAGGTCATTCTGTCGGGCGAGCGAGAGCCCTGTCTCTACCAGGGTTCGACCGTGACTCTGGGTCCCTTCGACTCGTCCATTTCAATCGGTTTCTACCTCGATCTCGACGCCCAGTGTATCGCCAACTACTTGCGGCTGTACAGTCTCGACGAGGAGAACCTCAAGTACGACACCACCAACTGGAATCCGACACTCAAGCCCTACGGCCGCAGTGTTGCCGTTCTCCGAGTGCGC
>CDFB01054036.1:0-14379 GCA_000826425.1 Acanthamoeba lugdunensis | reverse complement strand
GCGTACCGGCGGCGGCGTCGCGAATGATGCGCACGATGGTCTTGAGCGGAATGTCGGCGACGGCGTGCTTGCCGCGGAGCACGCTCTCGAGGCTGCCCTGGTCGCAGAACTCGGAGACCATGCAGAAGTTGGGCGCCTGGCTGCACGCCCCGATGAAGTTGACCACCATCGGGTGGTTCGAGAGCAGCTGCGCGAGGGCCGCTTCGCGCCTGAACTCCTCCACCGTCTCCATGTTGAACCAATCAAAGTCGTGCAGCTTCTTGATCGCCACAACCGACCCTCGCCACGTCCCCTGGTCGTGTGTGTGCGGTTGTGTGTCGTGTCGTGTCGTGTCATTAGTGCGTGTGCGTGTGTGCGTGTGTGTGCGTGTGCGGCGTGGGTACCCTGTACACGGCACCGAAGGCGCCGGCGCCGATCTTTTCGATGAATCGGAGCTCGTCGTAGTCGATCTCGCGGTAGTTGTACTTGGACTGGATGGCCTCGAGCAGCTTCGCATTCCGCTGCTTTTGGTCGTCGCCGTCGGCGGCGGCCGAGTCCTTCTTTTTCTTCTCCGCGTCATAGTCAACGTAGGTCAACGGCTTCGAGTCGCCGGTGCCGTTGACCTTGGCGTAGGCGTAGGCCGGCGCCGAGCCTTTCCCCGCGGCTGCCGACGACGTGTCGACATAGGCCGACGAGCTGGCGGCCGACGGGTCGGCGTACTGAACGCTACCATCGGACTTAGGGCCGTCGCCCGCTGTCGACACATACTGGACATTCCCCGTGACCTCCCGGCTTCGCGCCAGCGGCGACGGAGCGGAATTCGATGAATGCACGGCCGTGGCGGCGCCGCCGTAGGTCGTCTGCGATGACGGCGGCGGCGAGGGCGATGACGTCGACTGGTGGTGCTGGTGTGTCGTGGCCGCCGGCGCGCTGGCGGGTGCGGCGACCGGGGAGGTCTGGAAGTGGACGTACTGGGCCGAGGAGGAGGGCGAAGAGGTGTTGGTGTTGACGTAGCTGACCGACTGCGAAGAAGGCGAGGGCGACGAGGAAGAAGAGGCCGGCGGCTGGTTGCCCAGGTTCAGCCGCCGCATGCGGATGGCCTCGACGGCGACCCTCTTTTGCTCGAGCCAGTCGTCCAGCGACCTCAGGTAGTTCTGATGATGTTGATGAGTAAACACAGACATGTCAACAATGTTAGGGGGGGAAGAGAAAAAAAAGTAGGGCGGCCGTACCACTGCCTCGTCGGAGGTGATGAGGTGCATGTTGCGCATCTTGTAGCCTTTCATCTCCTCCATCTTGGCCACAGCACCTGTTACCGCACACGCCGCACACGCCGCACGACACGCACATAGGAGTCAGTGAGGGAGGGGGGGGGTAAAACGTAGAACAAAAAAAAACCAAAACGTAGAGCATGGAGTAGTGGAAGGGGCACCGTCGATGTTCTCGCTCGCGATGTAGGACTCGGCTTCGGGGATCATGCCCTGGAGGATGTACTTCAACACCTCGAAGGACTGGAGGCCCTGCGAGCCCGGTGCCGACGGCGGTGGCGACGGGCTCGCGGCCGGGTAGTGGCCTGACCCGCCGCCCCCGTACGCCCCCGCGTAGTAGGCCTGCTGCTGCTGCTGCTGCGGCTGTTGCTGTTGATGCTGGGGCATGCCGCCGTAGGGCTGGCCCCAGCCGTAGACGGGTGGCGGGTAGTGCGAGCCGCCCGATGTGTGTAGCGGCTGCTCGCCGCTCCCGTCAGACGGCGGCGGCCCACCCACCATGGTGCCGGGCGGACCGCCTGACCCGGGTGGCATGCCGCTCGGGTTGTAGTGCCCACCTCCACCAGGCACGGCGGGGTAGTGGTTGTACCCACCCTCATAGCTGCAGCCCACAAGAAAAGTAGAAATAAAAATATTAAAATAATATTATCAATTGATGATGGGGGGGGGCAAAGAACGAGAACGAAGTCGAAAAAAGCGACAGTGGGGGGGGGGCAAGAAGTCGCACCCGCCGTAGCCTTGTGGTGGTGGTTGTGCGTAGTAGGGGGCTCCTGCGGGGTAGTGGGAACCGTAGGGCTGATGTAGAAGGACAATCCATCAGCAAAAAGATAAGGCATGATTTTGGCCTTTGCAAAGAAGGCAGCCCTTGCCTTGCACGTACCTGCATGCTGAAGATTTTTGTGGGTTCGATGTGGTTGTTAGTTTCTTGTTGTTGTCGTAATACCCGGAAAATACCAAGAAGGCTGCAAAATATAAATTATTTCATTTTTTCCTTTTTATTTTTGTATTAATTTGGAAGGCACCACATTTTCGACTTCGCCAGCGAGCTTCTTGGAGGATGGACGCAAGTACCTTGATTGAACTGCGCGCAGATGGCCTCTGCTTCGCCGACATCAGAGAATGCATACAGCTCTTGGTACCTCCCACAAACCAATATCGTTGGGTTTGGGTGCAGCCTCTGAGCGATTGGCAGCAGAACCTGGCCCTGGCCAAGCTGAAGGCCGAGCATGGCAGCCCCGAGTCGGACCGCGGCAAGGCGCTGGCTGAGCTGGAGGCCGTCAAGGACGAGGGCGAAGAGCTCATCGTGCGCCTGCTGGACCTACTGGCTCGCGGCCCGCCGCTACGTAGCGTGTCACTCCTCACACAACCCACGAGGCACTCACGCTGACGTGTGCCGTGTGTGTCTTGTGTGTGTGTCGTGTGTGTCGTGTGTGTCGTGTGTGCCGTGTGTGTCGTGTGTGTGTGTGAGTGAAAAGTGCTGCCAGAGGTGGTCGGGTCGCTCGAGCAAGCCCTGTGCCCGCCACTGGCCCGCGCGCTGGACGGGGATCGGGCGTCGCTGGCGGGGCTGATCAAGCGCGAGGGCGCCGGCGTTGTTCACCATCGACGTCTTTTCCGAGCCGTGGATGCAACAGCTCATCACCGTACGTAAGGGAACCCAAGATCACACTCATCTTTGCGCCTTGATCGACCACCGCACGACACGCATGACAACCCGCACGACACGCACGTATTAGGAAGCTCGTACGCGTGTGGTGCAGCCTCACGTGGTCGCAGCGTGATCGTTTCAATGCCAACCGCTGACGTTGTTGCGTGTTTGATCGATCATCAACCGCTTTCCAGAGCTGACGATCAACATCTGCCTGGGCAAGCAGTTCGAGGGCGGGCATCTGACCGTTGTCGACGACGATGGCAACGAAGTCACCCTGCCCCAAGTCCCTGGTACGACGCAAGACCGCGTCAGCCTTTCCTCGCTCGCTTCGTGCAATCATTGCTCAGCGCACACACTCACACGGCCCTCCTACAACGCACCACCACACTGCAGGTCGGGCCATCGTTCACAACGGGCGGGCGGTTCATTCGTCGAAAGACATCACCTCAGGCGAGCGCTACAATCTCATCGTGTGGTGCCGCTTCCACAACAGCTTGTTTGATGTACAAACCTCCACCATCATCATCTTCATTGTCGTCACTAGCGTTGACCGCCCGAGTTAACTTTGTTTTGTGCGCGCGTAGACGTTTCCGCTCGAGGAGCTGCCGCTGGAGCTGCAGCAGGCCGTGGTGGACTTCCTGCCCCGAAGACCTGTGCCGGCTTCGCCTGGCGTCCCAGGCCATGTACGGCCTCGTGGAGGGCTCCAACCGGTGGCAGTGGGAGGCCGCCCTGTCCCAGTTCGTCCGCGATTCGCCGGACGATGAGGTACCTTTTCAACTCAGAGGAGGCCCTTGCCACCACCTTAATGGTCATCATGCTGACGTCAGCTCACAATGACGACTCGCGCGCGCAGAGGTCGTGGCGCCAGGTGTTCATGGACATGGCCCAGCCGCCGTGGGGGACCTACACGGCGCGGCGCCGCCCGCCACCCTTCCGGCTCCACTCCAACCGGGATGCCGGCCTGCTCAAGGTCGGCCAACAAGGTCGCTGCCAGCTCCAGTGATGGTAACCACGTGAAGGCCCGTTGTCGGCATTTCGTGTTCGGAGTTATTTCTGCCGAAATAGCGGTGAAGGTGGTAACGCCCGAAATGTAATACAGCCTTGCCCACAGCCACACACAACTTCTTTTGAAAAGAAAGATTCAAGGATGTCGGGTACCTCCCCCCCTTGTTTGCGTTGTAATTACCCTCCCCTTACGGCTGCGCTTGGGGGGGGTGAATAGGCTTCACCTCTTCGGGATACGGACTCGCGTCTGATGACTTAGGTGAGGCGTTCGCGTATTTTCTCACGTCTGACTTTCCTCATGCCAACTCCAAGGAGAAGGGCGACGGGACGTTACCAGGTGCGTGTCATTTCCTCTACGTTTTTGGTCTTGCTGAGGCTTACCACGTGCAACTACGCGTCCCCCCAAGAGCCACAAGAACTACAGCAGCAGTTCCCCGCGGCCACTGCCGAAATGGCTACTATAGCCTCGGTGCCAGGGGGTGCCACCACCGCGCTGGTAGCGCCGCAAGTGCAGGTCGCCGCCCAAGGCAGCCACGTTCTTCATGAATCACCGCCCAGCGATTCGGGGAGGCAAACCCAGGGAACAATTCTAACGCCACCACTGAACGCTCCCTGCCCACCAGTTGGTACAGACACACGCGCCTCCTTGAGTGTTGCTGGCCTTGGCCTGCTTGCTGACACTTGTTGTGCTTTGTTGTTCCTGTGTTGTCATAGACAAGCGCTCATGCGCCAGGTGTCACCATACATTCAAGACACCACAAGGGCTGGCCGGCCATCTTAAGACAAAGAGTACTTACTTCCCTTTCCCCCACTACTTCTCACAAACAAAGCCTCACCTCTTCAACACCAGAGAATCCCTGCGTTCCACCTGTGACACCAAGTCAATTGCCTCCAGGTACGCCCTTGCAGCACTTGATGCCCTCTCTTCCGTAACCGCAACACCAACTCTCACAATCCACAGCTCTGCCAGCATCACATGTGCCACCCAGCTTTGGCTTGCCCCAACCATTCGACCAACAGTTCCCTCCAGCAAACGAGCCTTCACCCACACAGACCTACACTCAACTCGGCAGCCCGATGGCGGTGCTCCACCACCACATACCCGACGACCCACCCACGTTGTCCCTGTTCATCGCACCCGAAGTAGGACCCTTCACCATCACGCTCCAAGGAAAGGGAAGGAACACCATCACCCAGGACTCGCGCAAGCTCCCACGCCAGGCCGATGGCAGCTACTACATCACCGCCGTCGACCCTTGCCATCTCCAGCCATCGGGGTCATCAGACGTCAAGTCGCTACTTGTTGAAGTGCGCACAGCGCGCCATGGCACCATTTACCAGCAGAAGATCAGCTACTCGTCGCAAGGTGCTGCTTTCTTCTCCTGTGGTGTTGCATGTGGGTCAACTGTTACATGATGCTGACCACACAAATTGTGCATGCAGCATTTCCGATGAAGGCCTCGGCAGAAGCGCAGGACCCACCTGAATGCGATTCAGAGAAAGAAGAGGATTCGGTGTCAGTCTGCCGCGGCTGTTACCAGCAGATGACGGCAGGTGAAGGTGCGTTTCTCCTCTTTTGTTGAGACTCATCAGCGGCCATATACTAATATCACAGCAGATGACACGATGGAACAAGAAGAGCCGCCCACTCCTGTCGAAGATGCCCAGGAAGGTGGTGTCATGATTTGTTGGGACTGTTTCCAGCAGCTTTGTGAATTCGACCAGCAGGTACACGCACACAAGCCAAATCGACTTAACGGGTTGGGTCACTCACTGTCGAGCATTCAAAAAAAATCCCAGGGCAACAGCAACCAGTCATGCAAGTCTGAGCCGAGCCAGCCAGACGAGGACCAGGGGTTGGCGAGGCCGTCTGCTGTCGGTTCCGGCAACGGTCCCATAGCTCACGAGTTCTGGACCCAAATGAACGAGGAGCCCACTTCACCGTCGGCCTCGACCGCCCCTCCCCCACCACCCCAGGCCGAGCTCACGAAGGAGGAAACGCAGTTCCACGAGGCGGTCAAGCGAATGACCGCACTGCAACGTATGCCAAGTCCCACTTCTGCCCCGCTTTCCCGCCGGCATCATGGTTGCTCACCGGTGCCTCCCCGCAATACCATAGGGACCGTGTCGGAGTGCATCGTGGAATGGGGCGGTTCGTGCCCCTTTGACAGGATCCTTTACACCTTCCTAAAGGTAACACGAGTCTCTGCTCTGTTAGTGTGATTGCATGTGCCTCACCTCAACTTTTTCTGGTGGCTTTCTGCGCAGAAATGGGTCGACATCACGAACGAAGACGGTAAGTGCACCACTGCTTCGGCAGCATTCCTTTCCCAATACGCGCACGCACACAAAGAGAGAGAGAGAGAGATAATCACACTCACTTCTTGGCCATCATGTACAGATCTTCCACGGAGGAGCAGTCCGGGGACTCTCCTGCGCGCGTGCCTCACAGAAAATCAGAAAGATCCCTCGAAGGCTCTCTTCGTGGTTCGTTGTTGCCCCGTACTGTGCTCCGTGTGCAAACACCCTGCACCGGCTAACTCAAGCGGTGGCGTTTGCAGAAAGGCACCAAGCCCGGCTGCTGGAAGCTGGGCCTCCTCAACCCCTTCGCCAAGACGTCTAGACTGGCCTTGTACGCCAAAGAAAACGTACGCTCACTCTTGCGGTTCGGTTGAGCGTGATGCGGCCTCGATAAGACGACATGCACATGGTCTTGCTCACCCATTGTTGTGTAGGGGATTACCTCGACGGTCCCCTCTGTGCAAGGAAGTGGGAGTCCCAAAGGCAATCCGGCCTTGGGCAGTCCCAAGAAGAAGAGGAAGGTGATGTTTGCCGATGTCAAGGAGCAGAACGAGGGATCTGCACCACTTCAAACCAATCGTCAGATGGTCCATCAACCCCTCCCCTTGGCTTGCCCACGAAGCGGTGTGCTGACGATTCTTTCTCCATTGTGCGTGTTTGCGGTGATTTGACCTCTTAGCTCTCAACAATGGCAACACGTTGGCGCACGCTACGGAAAGGGGAGGCAGCTGACAATGCCAGCCCCAATTCTTCGATCAACGCCTCGCTAACTAAGACCGCTGTCCACTCCTCACAGGGCTTCTGCCAAATCATCCCTGGTACCCTGCCACCGCTCATTCAACCCGTTCCTGGAGCGCTAGGCGCCGCAACCTTGTGGGCTGACCGCCGCCACCACTGACGCTGCACAGATTCCCAGAACGTGTGGGAACAGTCAGAGAAAGGACCCGCCAAGCCGGCCCCGGCCATGGTTGCCTGCTTCACCCGTTTTGTTTATTTCCTCAGAGTACTCATTTCCTTCTTCTGTGCTCTGTGCAGACCCAGCCACCAATTCCAGTCACGGAAGATTCACCTTGGATGCCTCGGTCATACCACTGTACTGAATGTGGCTGCTTCTTCAAAAGCGCGCAAGCACTGGCTAGCCACAACAAACACAAGCACAGGCCCACCAATGCAAAGAAGCATAAGGCACTGGACCCTCATGGTATGTACTCCTGTTCTCCTTTCTGTCAAAATGCCATGCTGGTCATCTCTGACCTTCCCAGTTTAACCAGCAGCTACCAACACTTGGACAACATTAAACACACGTGGGGCAGGGAAGGGCACCTAGACATGCAGTTCTGTGATGCCTTCTGGAATAAAGCTTAGCACTTGATTACTATTATTCCTATTTGCACAAAACCATGAGCACTTGATGGGTCCTTTTTTGCCATAAAAAACTGCTAGGCGCCCTTGACACAATAAACCAGAATATAACCATTAAATCAGAGTCTTCCTTTCTCTTCTCTCCACTTTCCCTGTTCCAGCACCTCTTTTTTCAGCTCTCACAGTTTCTTGGCACAATAAATATCACCCATCAAAACAAAGTACTGTCAACTAAAAATTCAAGAACTTGGCAATCTCAGCTACAAACTTTCATGTGCCATCAATCCTTTTCCACTTAAAAATAGATCAACCATGCTTAGCTTGAGAGTGAAATCAAAAAATCATCACCAAAACAGTTTCTGCTTTCACAAATACTGCACAGTGATCTGACTCACATTATTTTGACCACAGGTTTATCAAGTATGTGGGAGTGGTGAGTGGTGGTGATTGGTGATGAGCAGTGGTGAGTGGTGGTGGTGAGTAGTGATGGGTGGAGGTGGTGGGCAACAGCAGGTGGAGGTTGTAAAAGGCTGCAGCATGGGCCTCATGTGCCTTGAGGTGATTCAGTAGTCCCTACAACTTCAATGAAGCCAATCTTGAGTAGATGCCCAATCTCAGCTCTCTGTTCCCTGATTGTTATGAGGACTTTCAAAGGCAATATTTACTATGTGTTATTTTGGAACACATTGCAAATACATGATGCCATTTTTTTTCCATTCACTTGCATAGTGTTCCCTTTGTTCTTTGTTGGTGTTGCTTTCTTCTTCACTTGTTCCTTCTTTGAGGAATCCCATTCAAGGGGTGCCTTCCTCTTGTTCACAGGAGATGTCACCATCGTGGCCAAAGATGAGTTTTTTGTGGTGACATCCAAATTCATGGAAACAAACAAGCCAATTTCACATTAATTGGAATTTCCAATTTTTTTGTTGGAATGAAAGCTATTCAAGTGATTTGTATTGTAAGTTTGGTTGGCAAACCAAGCCTGCGCAGCAGCAGCAAAGGCCTGGAGAGAATTGGCCATATGCTGATGAGAGATGGTTGTTGATGGCCTGGACACCAACCAGCACATGGAAAAGGATTTCAGGGCTGCTAGACAAGCACTTTGATGAGCACAAGGAAGATGGTGGTGACAAGGAGGATGGCACCACCACAACCACCACAACCTTCACACAGCCCCACCATCAAGTGCTCAAGT
This sequence comes from Acanthamoeba lugdunensis, assembly GCA_000826425.1. NCBI lineage: Eukaryota > Discosea > Longamoebia > Acanthamoebidae > Acanthamoeba > Acanthamoeba lugdunensis. The sequence continues at coordinate 5,624 of CDFB01054036.1, read as the reverse complement.
GAGCCTCAGTGCTCATGAGCTCCATCACCAAACACCAGCAACAAGCAGACAGGGACACCCCAATGCCTCAGTTGAAGAGCTGGCCACCAAAGTGTGGCTGCACAAGGACAACACCACTCACATCACCAAGCAGAAGGCCATGCTGGACTTCATCAAGCAGCCCAACCTGCACTATGAGAAGCCCTGGACCAGTTCAAGGCACAGCTCAATGATGACCAGGGGCTCAAGTACCTTGCAACCACTGACTGGCACCTTGTGATCTCAATCTTGAATATGATGACAATGATTGTTGTGGTGAACTCACAGCAGTACACACATAGCTTCACTGAATACAGCACCTCAACCAGCTGGCCATCCTGGTATGAAAGGGTGAGCTTTTGATTCACCCATGATCTTCAGCATTTTCTTGTGAAAGGATTTGTGATGTAGTGCCTGGGATCAGAATACCTCTGCAGGCAATTAGTTTTTGTTTTGGCAGGAGAGAGCTGTGTGTCATACCTTGACATGTGCAAGCCAGCTATCCTCTGCCAGCTGCTTCTTCACTGAGGAATCCTCATGGTCTTGACATGGTGGAGGACCTGTTCCTTCTCAAGAGATCACAGCAGTGTTTCTTGACAGCCCTCACCCTCCATGCCCTTTGAGGTACCATCACAATTATCACTGGAGATGATGACTTCCCATTGACATATCTGAACTTGTGCTCCTTCAAGATGATCTTTAAACATCTTAAAACTGGTTTTAATCTGAGATTGAGGAAACAAAGTGAACTTGTGTTGTAAATTAATGCATCATTTTGGATGATGTTGATGGAGTTATGATGTTAATTAGGAAATGGTCTGGTATGTTCATAGGGACATGTGGTTCTGGTGTACAAATTTCTGTGCACTCATGCAATGAGTGTCATGTTAGAGTTGTAGGGACTCATGCAATGAGTGCTTCTACTTCTGCTTCAATCCTGCTGAGCAATTGAGCATGGCAGTCATGCCTGTCCTCCTGTGTGCTTCATCTCTTGTGTCCCACTCATATCTGAACTGGGGCTGAGAGGGCAGTTTTGTGGGGGTTCAGAGAGCACCTGAGATGGGTGGGGGCTGGTGATAATAGATGATGCTAGTAATGTTGTGCACTGCATACACTACACAATGATATGCAAGTATCAGGAGGTTGGGATGCACTGTGTACACATATGCAGTGCAGAATAAGTGTCAGGCAGGACAGTGTACATCTGCTGGCATGCTGGGAGTTGTCTACAAAATTTCAGGCAAACCTGCCATGCAGCACTGAGTATGCATATGCAGTCATAACATGCACAGATATGGGGGTGCATACATATGAAATAAGATGCTATGCCCTGTGTACATGTATGCAGTGTTATATTGGGGGATGCTGTGTTTGTGTACTGGTTATCCATGCACTGGCTCAGCATCAGTGCATGCTTGGCTGGTGTGTAAGGTTTCAGTGCTCATGAAATTGGCCTTCTTGTTCTCTGATATGCCAATGCAGATGTGTTGCAATATGAGGCACATTTAATGAAGACAGAAGGGTGAGGTTGAATGGACTTCCTGTGACCAAATATTCCTGAAATGGCTTGATGAAGGAACAGATTCCTCCTACCCCCTGATGGATGATCCAGAAGAGGACCATGGCCATTCAATCCCAGCCTGCTTGAAAGAGCCAGAGCATGTTTTGCAGAGGCAAGGCAACAGAAGGAGATGATATGTTGGTGCTGTGTCATGCTTGAAGTGCTTCCAGTTTTGGTGACAATTTTGCATATGGCACCATTTTAATTGCCTCTCCACAACTGTGTGTCTTTTGCCTCTCTACAACACAACAGCATTCTGATACCATCACTCTATCTTGTCCCTTTGTGGGAGTTCTGGACTGTGTACATGTACTCACTGAAACTACACACATATTGTTTATGTAAATGAGTGCTGGAAGATTGAAACACAGTCAGACATGCTCAGAACTGCAGTGTGTATGCATACACACTAAAATGCACCACTTGGAGCAACTTCATACCAGTTTGCCACTGACTTCCACTACCCCACACCAAAGCCATGCTTACCAAGCATCAAGTCACCACTCATTCTTCACTGATACACCAGCAGGATAATGCTTTTTTCACACACAACAGAAATAAGCACCTTAAATATGACCTGAAAACAGCCCCATTTGAATGAGAACTTTTAGAATGCTAATGGCTGCAAAGTGAAGGAGAAAACAGCAAGAAAAAGCCTCTGTTTGGTGAGGAGGTGTTCTGGTTGAATTGTGGGGTCACCAACACATGTTGGATCAGTTCCATGCACAGAAACAGGCAAAAATGAGGTGTCAAAACATTTTATCTTATTCAGGAAGGCAGTAAGAATGGTGCTGGAGCACTGAGGGCACTGAGAAGAATAACTCATCCAGTTTCACAACCACCATGCACAAGAAAGGGGACAGTGACAACAAACTCTGTATCTTCTCTAAGATACTCCTTGCCAGCCTTTAAGTCTCTTGCCACTCTGCCATGTCAGATTGGCTTCACTCAGGCCACACAAAGCCTGAGCTTTAGCTGCTTCAGGAATAATATTGTTGCCTCATTTTTGTTTTCTTGGGCGATTTCTTATTTTCGCAGTTCTGTCCAGCACATCCAACCATTCATTTGCTAACATCTTCGCAGCTCTCGATTGAGTGGGAGATTGTGGAGATCAAGAAGAATTAATTCAATAGGTCGCTCGCCTCTCGAGCCGTTCTGCTCTGAGACAGTAGGCTAAACGGAAGGAGGAGCTGCAAGAAAAGGACAATTGAGAAGAGAAATGGACGCAGACCATCAGGAGGACATCGAGAAGCTAAATGCTGGCTTTCAAGAATGGGAATCGGATTACACTGACCAAGAACGGAGCATGGGGTTCGAGGTACGCCCACCTTGTGATACATCATTTTGATCCCATTCTTACAACTTGCGGGTGCGTCTGTAGCTGCTCGATCCTAAGGATCTGACGTTCACCAAGTTCTTGGGCGAGGGCACTTCGGCATCGGTCTACGTTGGCGAATTGAAGGGCAGGGGCACCGTCGCCATCAAGGTACTACGCGAGCGTATCGAAGAAAAGCTCTGGCAAGACTTTAAGAAGGAGCTCAAGGTTATGAGGTACACGCTCATTTCGAGGCTAGGAGGGAGTATATGGCCATCATTCATTACTCATTAATCTTGTCCAATTTTCGCGTCAGCTTGGTGAGGGGGCCTCGCATCGTGGAGTTCTACGGCGTCTGCATGCGACCACGATTCTGCATCGCGCTCGAGTTCTGTGAATTGGGCAGCCTGCTCCACGTGCTCGAGCGGCAAGACATCTACTGGGAATGGGACAAGACCTTCGATCTCATTCGCCAGGTGATCCAGGCCGTCAACGATCTCCACACATGGAACCCTCAAATCGTCCACCGCGATCTCAAGAGTCTCAATCTTCTCGTACGTCGACCACAACCAGCCTTCTAGGTTCCCACTTGCTGGTCTGCACGCTCGCACTAAGCTTCGTTTCTCTTCCTCTTTGGCCATTGACAGATCGACAAGGACTTCAACGTCAAGGTTTGCGGTAACGTTCTACTACCATCGCACGCAAGCGCCCTGCAGCTGCGCATTGCTGATCCCTCCTCTCTCTCTCTTCTTCTTCTTCTGTTCTTCAACTGCGGCTGTAGACTTTGGTCTGGCGCGTCAGACGGAGGTGACGGAGGACGCCGACGGACAGATCAACACGCTCTCCACCCTCAACAAGCTTCGCGGCACCTACGGCTATTCGGCTCCCGGTACGCACCCCGCGGCGCCACCACCCTCACGAGCTGTCCATCAGCTCCAAACGTTGAAAGGCTCTGATCGTCTGGTCGCTCACCGCCGCTCGTTGTGGTCTCAGAGCTGTACGAGAAGCAAAAGGCCACAAACAAGTCTGACGTTTTCTCGCTGGGCATCATCCTGTGGGAGATCGTGAGCCGAGTCATCACTGGCGTCTACGCGCGACCATACGCCGAGTACACGAACATGGTGCTACATCTGAATGTTATTAAGACTTGATGTGGAGTACACGCAAGAGGTTCTTACGACTTAATGTTCGTCTTTGTTCAGCGCTACGACTTCCAGGTCCTGATCGGCGTTTCGAAGAAGGGGATCCGACCCACCTTGCCCGCCACCTGTCCAGAGGAGTTCAAGATGATGATCACCTCGTGCTGGTCGGGCCAGGCCGAGAAGCGCCCCGACTGCGGCTTCCTTCTCATCCAGCTCAACATGATCAAGGGTACCACCTTAGCCATTCCTGAACATTCTTGACATGCTCAGCATTGCTTTGGCTATTCGGAGCTAGCGAAGGTAACCTAACCTTGCGCGCCCACCGCAGGTCGTGAATACAACAAGAACAAGCAGCAGTGGGACGCGCTGCTGCCACCGCGACCTCCGGGAGCCATCACGCCGGGGATCTCGTCAGCCTCCTCCACCGCCGTACCGACCGTGCCGGAGAAGAACGGACACAGCGGACCCGAAAGCGCCGTTTCGACTTCTGCCAAGAGCGCTCCCGCGACGACTTCTTCAACGCCGACGTCGGCGTCGACTTCGTCACCACCGGCAAAGGTCTCGTCCCCTGCGCCGGCACCGGCCCAAGTCACAGCACCGGCTGTCGCGACAACACGGACAACACGAACCAGCGCGGACAAGGACGGGAAGGAGGACAAGAAGGAGAAGAAAAAGAAGAGCAGCAAGAAGAAGGAGAAGAAGGCATCGTCGACGACAACGGAGGAGGGCGAGAAGAAGAAGAAGAAGAGCAGCAAGAAGAAGGAGAAGACTGACAAGGACACCGCCGGCGAGAAGGAGAAGAAGAAAAAGAAGAAGAAGACGACCAAGAGCGACGAGTGATGACCCAAACCACCATCCAAGCCGCCGACGCCCTATCCATCCGCGCAGCAACCCCCCACGGGCACACGCAACGCGCACGCGTGTGTCATCGGACCGGAAGGCACGACACGACACGACACGACACACACGACGGCGGTCGTGGTGGTGGCGTCAAAAAGAGAGAAGAGCGAGCGAAGAGACCGCGCGCGCGCACGGTGTGCGAGTGGGGTGTATTAATTATTGTTTGAATTATTATTACCATTAAAAAAAATATATCAAGCTAAAGGGCCGGCCGCCGGGGTCCAGCGCCAGCGGCACGCGAAGGCCTTGGCGCCAAGTTAGTGCTTGGAGGACACGCCGGTCGACCCGAATCCGCCCTCGCCGCGCACGGTGGCGTCAATGTCGTCCACCTCTGATACGCCGCACAACATGCACACACAATCACATACGCGCGCCCGCGGAGTGGTGAGTTGTTGAATGGAGGTGCGGGTGGCTTGGCTTGTATGAGGAGGGCGGCACCTTCGACGTCGGGCAGGGAGATACGCTCGATGATCAGCTGGGCGATCTTGTCGCCCTGCTGGACTGTTGGTTGGGTTGGTTGGTGGTGTTAGCTGAGTGTGCGAGAGAGGGACATCGTGCAGCGAACGACGAACGTACTGGTGAAGTCGGCGTCGGCATGGTTGAAGAGGCACACCTTGACGTGGCCGCGATAGTCGGCGTCGATCACGCCAGCGCCCACGTCCACGTGGTTCTTCCACGACACCGACGA
>CDFB01053933.1:0-10468 GCA_000826425.1 Acanthamoeba lugdunensis | reverse complement strand
TGTACCGGCTCGACTGGCACGACCGGCTCGTGCGCCTCGACAACGCCCACAGCCCCGTACTCACCGTCGGCAGCTTCGGCGAATTCACTACCCAGCCCGCAGTACGCTTCTTCGATCTCTGTGTGTCGTGTGCGTGTGCGGTTGTGCGTGTGCGTGTGCGGTGGTGCGTGTCGTGTGTTGTGCTGTGTGGTGTGTCTGACACGATTTGTGATGGCCAGCCGCTGCAGGTGCTGAACGACGACGGGCTGGTGGCGAACGTGCTGCACCAGTACGACAGGTACCCCGAGCTGGTGCAGACCTTCGACACCCGCCTGCGCTTCCTCGAGCGACAGAGCTTCAACTTCCACGTGCCCCTCACCTCCATCCAGGTCCGCCAATAAATAAAATAAAATATATCACATTTTGGCGCCAAAGTGTTGGCGCCAAAAAATTAACGAAGAAAAGTACCGTTGCCCAAACGATTCTTCGCAATGCAAGTAAGCCACTTCATGCTCTGCCAGCAACGTCGTACGTATGCCTCCGTTGCTCTGGGCCGCGCCTACGCAGGCTTCGGCGCACCGTAAATCATCTTTACAGTACTGTACCCACCGCACCAACCTACCTAACCACCGCACCAACGACAATTCCATGATCCGCCGCTGCCGCTCCGCCGTATCACCCCTTGTGCCGCCTGGCCTGATCGGTTTCGGTGGTCGGGGTGCTGCAGCTTGTCCCCCCGAATACAGTCGACGATTCGCCAAGCAGGGGCTGCAGATGGCCAAGAAGTCTTGGGCCTGGGTGCGCGATAATCCCATCAAGACTGTAGGAATCGTCAACGAGGCTCGTAACTTGGTACTACATTTGCTCTTCTTCGATCTTCGTCCTTCGTTCTTCTTCACTCTTCCTTCAATCGTCTTCGTTCTTCGATCGTCCATCGATCTTCTTCGTTCTTCATTCTTCGCTCATCTTTGTGCCTGCCGCTGTAGTGGATCGATTACGTCGACAGGACAGTCGAACACGAGAGCGACGGCGAGGAGCAAGGGACGCCCGACGGGCACACCTACGCCGTGGATGGCGGACCGGAGTGGCTGCTCGAGTTCCTCGACGAGGGGCCCCAAGGGCAAGAAGAACTCGGTCGCCGCCGACGTTGCCGTAACGGGAAGAAAACCGTGAACACGAGGCCGCAGTGCGTCGTGTGCGTGTTTCGCGTTTTGCGTTGTGTGGCGTGGTGTGTTGTGGTTATCGTTGAACGCACTTTCGTGTGTGGTTCGTTCTCTCCTCTTTCAGGCGGCGCGGTGCTGCGGTGTGGTTTGATTTGCTGTTCTCTAGCCTGCGGGACTGCTCCTGCGACCGGCGCGACGATCAGCCCAACGGCCGCGACCACCATGACCGCGATAGGAGCGACGACCGCCGCGACCGCCTCTACAGTAGCGACCACCACGACAGCAGCGACCGCCGCGACAGCCACGACAACCCTACAGCCGCGAGCACCACGACCGTAGCAATCACCTCGACAGCCGCGACCACCATGACAGGCACGACAACCACGACAGCCGCGAGTATGACCACCGCTACAGTAGCGATCACCACGACAGCCGCGATCACCTCCACGACAGCCTCTACCGCAGCGACTGCCGCTACCGCAGCGACAGCCGCGACCACAACGACAGCTGCGACCACAACGACAGCTGCGACCACCACAACAGACACGGATCAAGACGGGCATGATGAACTCGATGGACCTGACGAACCCAAGTCCGAGCACGAGCGGGAGCACGAGGAAGAGGAAGAGAACGACAACCACACGCACTACCATCATGTGCACGAGCACGTAGGGCGCAGTGACGCCTTGGAGCCGTCGGAGCGCGCGGGGAAGCGTGAACCGTCAACGCCGGTCCGGCGCGTAGAGCGCAGCGACACGTCTACGATGGCCCAGCGCATCGGGCGCAGCGACGACGCCTTCGAGCTGTCCGAGCGGATGCAGAGCGTCGAGGGCATTGCGCTCAGCCATGCGTCGGTCCCGACCCAGCGCGCCAGGCGCTGTGTCGCCTCGAAGCCGTCGGAGCGCATCGAGTGCAGCGACACGCCGGCGGCGCCGAACGAGCAGGTAGAGAACAGCGACACGTCGGCGGCGCCGAACAAGAGAATCGGGCGCAGCGACGCCTTGGAATCGTCGGAGCGCGGGCAGAGCGGTGTTGAGCGCAGCGACACGTCGGCGCCGTCCCAGCAAGCAGAGCACGGCGACATGTCGGAGCTGTGTGAACGCGTCAGGCGCCGCGTCGCCTCGGAGCCGTCGGAGCGCATCGAGTGGAGCGGCACGTCGGCGCCGCCAAACGAGCGCATCGGGCGCAGCGACGCCTTGGAGCCGTCGGAGCGCGGGCAGAGCGACGGGTCGCCCAGCGTTGAGCGCCGCTACACGTCGGTGGCGCCGTCCCAGCAAGTAGAGAAGCGCGACATGTCGGAGTGCATCGAGTGTAGCGACACGTCGGCGGCGCCGTCCAAGCAAGTAGAGAATAGCGACACGTCGACGCCGAACGAGCGCATCGGGCGCAGCGACGCCTTGGAGCCGTCGGAGCGCGGGCAGAGCGATGGGTCGCCCAACGTTGAGCGCCGCTACACGTCGGCGGCGCCGTCCCAGCAAGTAGAGCAGCTCGACTCGTCGGCGGCGATCCAGTGCATCGGGCGCAGCGACGCCTTGGAACCGTCGGAGCGCGGGCAGAGCGACGGGTCGCCCAGCGTTGAGCGCCGCTACACGTCGGCGCCGTCCCAGCAAGTAGAGCTAGAGTGCGACGCGTCGGCGCCGATCCAGCGCATCGGGCGCAGCGGCACGTCTGCGCCGCCACAGCACGGCTGGCGCTGCGACGCCTCGGAGGAGCGCATTGGGTCCAGCCACGCGTCGCCCAGCGTTGAGTGCAGAGACACGTCGGCGCCGTCCCAGCGCGTCAGGCTCAGCAACGCCTCTGCAGAGCCGCCCAAGCGCACCAACACGCCGTCCAGTCCCATCGAGTGCGGCGACGCCTCGGAGCTGTTCGAAAGCAGCGGGCTCAGCCACGCATCGGCGCCGGCCCAGCACGTCGGGTGCAGCGACGCCTCGGAACCGTCCGAGCACGTCTGTCAAAGCGATGCCTCAGATCCCTCTGAGCGCATTGGGCTCAGCCACGCGTCGGTGCCAGTCCAGCGCATGAGGACATCAGCACAGTCTGAGCCGGCCAAGCACGCCAGGCGGAGCGACATGTCGATGCCGTCCCATAGCGCAGAGCACCGCGACGCGTTGCCGACGCCGACGCCGCACGAGCGTGTCTGTCAAAGCGATGCCTCAGCTCCGTCTGAGTGCATTGGGCAGAGCGACCCATCCGACCGCGACATGAACGACCATCATTAGAAGTTCGATGATCATGACGGTCACGATGGACATGATGACCACGACGAGGATCACGACGACAACGACCATTGCGACTGCGATGACAACAGCAGTGACCATGACAACGTGTGGTGATGACCGCCACAAGACAAACAAAATGTACATAGGCAATAAAAGGGGACGAGGCACGAGAGCCAATAACGACCCGCAGGAGAGACCGAGTGCGGCCGAAGGGAAGTAAATTAAAAAAAGAACAAGAAATGAAGAAGAAATGAAGAAATTCTGCGGTGACCGAATAAACCAAGTCCAGAACCGTGGTTGAGGCGAGCTACGAGTCAAGTGTTGAGGAGAATTGGTCTTCCTGCAGCTTGGCTCTACATTGTGACAGCAAGGATTGACGTCAGCAAGACGAAGCCAACGTCGACAATTAATTTAGGACTGCTGGAGTCAGCAGAGACAAGCAAAATGAAAGAGACTCAAGTTCCAGAATAAGAAGAACATCACTGACACTCAAGAAGATTTGTTCACAAACACATTGTTATGTTTAAAAGGATGAATGTCCTTTGTTTCCTTCATTGAACACTTTCACAAATACACTACCTTCATTCTACTTTGTCTCCCCTAAGCAATCTGTTGCAACAGGTTATGGGCCCACACTCTACACTGTCTTCCTTGTAAGTGTCAACCTACCACTTTGATATTGCTATTGTTCCAACCATGGGAGAATCACAACAGTATGGGAAACTCATCATCCTCTGAGATGGTTGAGACTTTGACAGCTGGGATGGGTGGGTTTGATCTGAGTGCACCATTCACAACTGTTGGAACATCATCACCAGCCACGAACCCTGGCTGATCCCTCACCCAAAGCCAACTCCAACTCCAGTTGACAAGGGCAAGGAGCATGTCAATGACAATGAAACCCCTCTCAAAGAGAAGAAGGGGTCAAGCTCCAAGACCCATGTGTCCATCATGACCATTGACAAAGAGGAGGGTGTCACCACCCCTGAGATGGGACTGGCTGGCGACTCTGGGCACATCAGCCTGTCAGGAGTGATCCTGGACTCAGTGATGAAAGAAATTTGTCACACTGTCCATCCAGGAGATGGAGTTCAAGGATGGGGACTCTGAGGACAATGATGACACTGGAGTCCTTGACATGACACTGATCTATGACAGAGACATCACTGATCAGGTGACCAACACTGAGCACAAGAAGTGCAAGAGGAAGATCAAGAAGTGGGACAAGAAGGCATGCAAGGCTCTTGGAATCATCCTGTGTTCACTACACCCCTCCCTACTTCTGTTTGTCAGTTGAGAAACAAATCCTCACAAGGTCTACCTGGTGCTCTACAGGTGTTATTGACTGCAGTCACATGGCTACACGTTCCTGCTCTTCAAGCAGCTCCACACACTGAAGATTTGGGCTACAGGCATCACTGTGAAGCTATGTGCCACTGGGTGTGATTTCAGCAACTTGATGATCATGCTACACATCATCTACAGTCTCACACCCAACTACCATCTCCACTCAGCAATCAACACAGCTACCAGCCAGTGCTTGCTCACACTCTGCTGGCTCACCCAGGCACTACTTCAGGAGGAGGCAACCATCAACAACTTCAAGAATCAGTTGAGGTCAGCCATTGCTACAATGCAAGCACTTGTGGCTGAGCAATGAACAACCAACAACATCAAGTTGTCAAGCAAGCTGAACGCTGGTGGCCAGTGGTCATGGCCTGCAGCAACTGGAACAAGCAGCCCCAAGGTCATGAAGAGCAATTGCAGCCACTGCTTCAAACCCAGTCACTTGATCAACAAGTGCTGGGCGCTCCACAGAAAGCCTGCAATGTCTACCAAGTTGAGCACCAGCGTTGAGAAGGCCAATGCCATCCATGTCAAGTCAGCCTCTGTTGCCCTTGAGACCACACTCTTCAACAAGAGGATGCCAACGTCAAGACAGATGGGATGGCTGTGGGACTCCAGTGCAACATCATCAATGACACTGGACGCCATGCTGCTCCATGACATACATCCACTCAGCAAGCCAACTCAAGTGTGGCTTGGTGATGGACAACTCATCCACGCCATCACACAAGGTGACCTCCACAGTCAGGTGAACATCAACAATTGCAAGATCAACATCTTCTTCCCCAATGTACTACATGTACCTGAACTTGGACAGAATCTACAGCATCCATGGCAACAAGGACAGCTTCATTGTCTGCCAGGAGATTGGTGGTGCCATCCTACTCATTGGGCAGACACAAGATGGACTCTCCTATGTTCCACTACATGTCAAGCAGCCTGTGGCCATGGTGCCAAGACCTCACAATGGTGTGTTGGTCAACCTAGATTGGGGAATCACCAATAGCTGTGTGGAGGCATGAGCAATTTATGATGTCAATCTTGGTGAACCAAGGAATGACTGTGACTACACAGTCAACCTGCCATGGGACACCATGGTTGACCCCTCACTCCAGGACAACCACAACAACAAGGCCACGGTCCATGATGATGCTGGTCAAGCCAAGGTCAGGTGGGACAGGCTTGAGCCTGCCCTTGACAGGGAGGGGATCAAGGAGAGCATCATGCTGGACCAGACGCATGAGTGCTTTGGCCATGTTGGAGCTTGTTGACTGCGCCAGATGATTGGCTGCTCAGCTGACCTCAAGCTTGTTGATGGGTCCATGCTCTTGCAGTGCTGCATCTGCCAGCTTGTGAAGAGCATGTGCAAGCCAATGCACAAGGGACTGGCTCCAAGGGTGAGTGAATGAGGTGAACTGCTCCATGCTGGTGTGGTCAGTGTGCTGACACCATTGCTTGGTGGATGCACTGGCTGCCCATGGTGGCAAACAATGGCGTTTCCCCCTATGAGTGCTGGACAGGCCAGTGGCCATGCCTCACCCTGCTTTGTGCCTTTGGAGCTCCAGTCTACCTTCATGTCCCACACCAGCTCTGCAACAAGCTTGATGACATGGCCAAGCCCACCCAGTACCTTGGGCCAGCACACACCACCTCACATCATCATGTATGGGTCACCAGCACTTGGCTCATGACTGAGTCTTGCAGTGTTGTCTTTGTCAACTCTGACTGAGATGTGGATGGCCACTCCACTAGTGTCAACCCTGACAACTCATTGGTCTTCAAGGTCAGGGAGGGAGAGGACACCAGGATTTTGACCTCTCAACCAATGATGACACCTGTGGACAATACAATGAACCTCAAAATACAAGATGATTCACACCTCAATTTGTTGTTACCTCTCCACCACAAGAACAACTTTGACACCAACAGCTCAATCTTCCCAGCAGAAGAAGAAGTTGTGGGCCAACCTTGCAATGTTGGATGTCATGACCAACTGTGAACCCTCAATGCTGATGCAACTGGCCCTACCAGCAACATCAGCAAGCACAGTGGCTGCATCATCAAGCCATGTGTATGCCTCATTGAGACATACATGGCTTGTGTTGCAGAGACCAATCAAGACATTGCTACCACGCTGACCACCTATCTCAAAGCAATCCACTCACCCAAGGCTGTGGAGTGGCTGAAGGCCATCAAGGCCAAGCACAATGCCATTCAATGGACCAACACTTACAAGCATTTGATCTGCCCATCAGTTGTTGATCTGCCCATCAGTTGCAAGGCCCTCAGCTTGAAGATGGTCTTCAAGCTCAAGCTTAAGGCCAACAGGACCACCAATTGCTACAAGGCCTGTGTTGTTGTCAAGGGGTGCAGCCAGTGAGAAGGGATTGACTATGTTGAAATGTACACTCTGGTCCTACACTACAAGAGCCTTAGGTTCCTCCTCACCCTCACTGTGCAGCTGGACCTCAAGATACATCAGATGGACATGGGCTTGGCCTTCCTTCAAGCTGACCTGGACAATGAGATCTACATTCAACAACCAGAGGGTTTCATCAACCCCAAACACCTGACCAAGGTGTGGCAGCTGCTGAAGAGTCTCTATGGACTCAAGCAGGCGCCATTGGTCTGGAATCAGACCATTGATGGCTTCCATCCCACTGACACTGACCTGTGCATCTACATGCACTGGGAATGGGACCAGATTGCCATCATCACACTCTACATCAACAACCTCATCATCATCACTCACTCTGAGCTCCTGGTCCACACCAAGAAGATGCTGTTGGCCCACTTCCTGATCAAGGACCTACAAGAGCCCACCTCAATTCTTGGGATTGAGATTCTACACAATTGCAAGCACAGACAACTCAAGCTACATCAGAGTGGACACATCACATCCATCCTGATGCATGCTGCAATGACAGAGTGCAAGGCCATCTTGACCCCCATGGAGCCCAGCCTTCATCTCAAGACAATTGTGAGTATGCCCCCTGAGTGCGCCCAACTCCTGGCAGAGCCATCCACCACAAGTCCACTTTTTCATCACAAGCACTCACTGGTCTTCTGAAGACCAGGGGGTTGAGAATGTGAGACAATTGCAAAATCATTGTAGGTAGCTTCAGCTGATTGCTGCCCTGGCAGTTGGCATTGTATACTATGGTCAGAGGACATCCCCCCCCCTCCCATCTCTTTCATCTCATTCTTCATTCTTAATCTTGTGATTGCTTCTCCTGTCACTTCATCTATTTTATTCTTCTTTATTTTTATAATTCATGTTGCAATCTTGCTTGGCTTGTGTTTTGTGTTGTGTGTTGTTGGGTTGAAGGCTGTGCACTTGCATGTTTGTCATTCCCAGGCTGCTGCTGTGTGCCAGCAACATGGCCCTGGAGTCAAGGTTGAAGGAGGTGCTGGCCCAACAAGACCTGTTCAGGCTGGTGGTTGTCAGGGCAAGCAGCGCAGACAAGGAGCTGGCCTTCCTCCAAGCCCTTGAAGGCCATGACAACTACATGCACACCAGCATGCATCTCTTCAAGCTTGAGTGCATGAGTGATGGGTATGGTCACCAGGCTCACAGGACATTATGGCAGGGTCTCTAGTTTCACACATACCAATGACATCACACCATGGGTGACTGAAGGGCTCCATTTTCTGGTTGGTGGAAACTAGTTCCAGCAGCTGCCCATTGGTTGAGCCAATTTGCTGTGGGGGTAGATACTCCAGTGGGATTGGTCAGCAATGGCTGCAGAAAGAACCATGGGATTTCCTTTAATAATTGCCATCTAGTCAGCAAAAATAAGTGTTGGACACTTAGTGTTTCACACATGGACTGCCATGGCTGAGTTTAAGAGAGTGATGAAGAAGAGGTCAGCAGAGAGAGAGAGATAGAGGTAGAGAGATAGAGAGAAAACACTGCACAGTTTGTTGACTGCATCTTCTAGGACCTTGGTGCTGGCAGCACTCACATGCATTCTACAAAAGCAAAAGTGTAATGGCTTCTCTGGCCACAAGCCACCTGGTGCTCAAGGACCTGGACAAGTACTTCAACACAGACAGCAACCCACTCCCCAACATGAGTGAGTTCTTGTGTTTGCTGGCAGAGTGGCACCAAGTGGGAGAGCTTGATGTCCTGTTCCTCTCAAGCACAGGCAAGGAGGAACAGGCACTGCAGAAGGGTATGCTGCCTTGGGTTGCAAATGTGACCACTGCAGCAAGCAGGAACTGTGCTGATGGTGCCATTGACAGTGCTGGCTGGGGGCAATTGCAGGCTGATGGTCAAACAACTGCTGGCTGGGTTCCTTGATCTTGTGGCCTTGGAGGAGAAGGAGATGGAGCTCCAGTGAAAGATGGTGGCTTGGCCCCACATCTTCCATGCACCAAGCAGCTGGCTCCTGTCACTGCTGACCCCTGAGTCTCTGACCGCCACCAACCCTGTATATTTATTTATTTATTTCCTTTTTATTTTTATTTTCTGTAAATACTTTATTGGATCGTAAAATGATTGTTCACAAGGGAGCAGCACAAGGGAGAGTCCGACCCAGCAAAAAATTTCCAGGAAACAAAGACTTGGCCATAATACAAATCAATCAAGAGAGGGAAGATGCAAGGGGGCGGGCCATCGAGCTCGATCATGCTGAGCCTGGGCTCGTTCAAGCGGGGCCGTAACACGACAAAGTCTATGTCGAGCATCCCCAACAACGGCCTCTGCAACACCAGCTTCCAGAATGTGCCGCCCATGGCCACCGCCCCTGCTCCCGCAACCACCGCGCTGCCACCACGCCAACCGCCTCCCCACCCGCCTCTCGGCCTTCACGCAGCTCCATCCTCTTCATCTTCATCTTCATCTTTGCAGCATGGCCCCCAATCGACAACGAATCGCCGACCATCTCCTTTCCCTTCCACATCATCGTTGCAGGCACCTTCGAAGAGGCCTCGAATGACGGATCCTTCCTCTGCGCCTCTCACCGCTCCTCCTTCATCTTCAACCCGGCCGAGTCCGTCCCCGCCAAGCAGTGGCGCCGCCCCTCTCGCCGCCACCACCTCGGCCACCCGTGGCCGGCTACAAAATATGCAGCGACGCGCTCCCTCTTCTTCTACTACTACTTCACCTTCTTCTACTTCACCTTCTTCTTCTTCTTCGGTTCCTAGCCCAGCGGCCTTCGCACCTTCGACGTCCGCAGTCCACGAAGCCGACGACGACGACCTCTTCTTCTCGCAAATCGCCGGCGAGCTGGATAGCCTCATCCCCTCGACTCCTCCTACTCAGACATTCGTGTCTTCCTCTTCCTCCTCGTCATCGGCTTCTTCGTCTTCTTCTGGGCCTCGGCCGTCGCCGTCGCCGTCGCCTTTTTCGTCGACGCTGGCCACGCCCACGAGCAGCATCAGCGCCATCCCGCTGCGCAGCCCCGCCCCGCAGCCGCTACTCCCTACGCCCTCTGTCGGTGCCTCGGTTCGCTCCCCTGTCCTGTCCCCCGCTGCACTCTTCGTGCTGACGTGTGCGTGTGCGTGTGCGTGTGTGTGCGTGTGTGTGTGCGTGTGCGTGTGCGGTGTCGACACCATCAGGGGATGCACATCGGGTCGTTCAAGCGCAACACCCGGTTCAACACGGGCATTATGACCATGCAGACGGCCGTGACCAACGGCGCCGCCGTTACCGGCCCGGCGCTGGGCTCGTCCACGGTGGGCGGGCCGGCTGCCGGCGGGCTCTCCCTGACCATGAGCATGAGCGGCGTCGGCGAAAGGTCAGTCCCGTTTCGTGCC
>CDFB01053706.1:0-13264 GCA_000826425.1 Acanthamoeba lugdunensis | reverse complement strand
TTTTTCACCACTAAATTCGACCTTTCTCCCTTGTACCACGCACTACGTCCCCTCCAATCATTGCCTCAGATGTCTCATCATTTTGTTGCTCACCTGGCCATGTTCCTCACCTCTCAAGATATCAAAAAAAACGACAAGCCTCCCCTAACCCTAACCCTAACCCTCTGCTGCATGGTTGGTTGCTGCCAGCTTGCACTCCTTGGTGGGGCTGTTGGCCTGCTTGGCCTGGTTGGCCTGCTGATGTACCAAAAAAAAAAAAAAAACACAAAACAAACAAACAATCAGCTGTTCTAGTTTGGGAACAAAAGCTTCTCTTTTCAAAATGATATTTTTTTTTACCTCTTCATGCAGTTGGAAGGCCTCACAGTACAGGCCCCAGTCCTCAGGGCAGCAGCTCAGGACCACCCTGAGCTTCTCCACAGCATAGAGCTTGAGGAGAGGCAGGTGATGGGCCAGCAGAGGTTGTGCCACCCCCAGCTTGGGGGTGGGCCAGCCCATGGGGCTGCTGGGCTTGTTCTCCTCATCACTGGCCATGTAGGCTTGGATTTTGGGCCAGGAGTAGATGCATTGAAGACAGGCGTTCTCATCAGCAGTAAGGGGGGTGTTCATGTTGGTGGTTCTTGTTGTTATTGTTGGTGTAGTTTTCATTGTTGTTGATGTTGTTGTTGTTGGTGGTGGTGGTGGTTAGCTGCTGAGGTTGTGGGTGCTGCTTTCATGGGGGGGGGTCAAGGTTGTTGTGGCAGCATGGTTGCCAGCTGTAAATTTGGCACAATGCTGAAATTGCTCTGCACTGTTTTTTCAGTGAATGGGGTTACCCTAAGGAGGATTTTGTGCTTGCCTGCATTTACACAAATACTACTCCTGTTTCTGGCATTCTTGTTTGTAAAATAATTGTTCTGTTATTGATGTTACACTGTAGTGTGCACTACAGACTCTTGCTTTACAGACTGGTTGTCTACTTCACAAACTGACAGTTGTGTGGTGAACAAAGCAATTAGTTTCCAAATTAATTGGTTTGTTTCCCAAGTTGTTTAGTTATGAAACTAATGTTGGTAGTTTAGTTGTCCACATAAACCATTACTTCCCACAGCAAAGCATTACTTCCAAAACTATACTTTTACATTGACCACTATTCTTTATTTTTGGGAAATCAATCATTTTAGTTTCAGAGAAATATTAATGAATTTCCAGGGGAATTTCGGATCATAGATCCCTAACCTCTGCTGGATCAGTTCTGGTATTTGCCAATACCTGGAGACCAAATCAAGGGTTAGCTCCCTTCAACATCTGATCCACTTCTGGGTTGGACAAACCTCCCTGAGTTTCCTCCCATGCCAATGGTATTGGCATAGCACAATGTGCCTTTGGTGTTGCCATGCTGCACCACAGAAGTAATGTGGTCTTTGATGCCTGTCAAGCCAATTGCCAATTTGGTGCCCTTTTTGATGATGGTGTTGCTGTGTAACACATTGGCCACACTAACCACCATGACCATGTCACCATTGTCATCTTTGAAGATGGATCCTAATCCTCTAGCCCTTGGACTTGCTGTCATTGTGTTGGCCACTCTCTGGGGTGCCCTTGACCTCCACCTCCTGGCCCAGCCTGAGGTCATGCATGTGATCCCCATGCATCACACATGCCACATACTTCACTGTATGTGGATCCAGATTGACCTCCTCTTTGACTAACAGGTCAAAGTGAGTGTTGATCTCCTGTCTGGTCATGGAGAGGGGAATGGTTGCCCCTCCCAGACACAAAACATGCAGTGACAGGTCCATTGTAGCCCCAAAACAAGCTAGGTCATGTGTTCCAATGATCATTGATGCTGGACAAGTGTCAACTACAATGAAATCAATCCCCACAGTCTTGGGCCCAATTGTGTTTGTAGTATTGCCTTCACCTGATTCAGCTGTGACTCCCACTCACTAGCGCGTTGCACCAGTTCTTCGAACGACGTCCCGTTGTCAAGCATCGCGACCTGCTTGTGGAGTTCATGCTGCACGCCTGCATGGAACTGCAACAAGCTTAGCGGTCTGGGCGAGGTACCGCAACTCGATCACAAACTGGTTGACGGTCTCCTCACATAGCTGCGTCCTTGCCAGGAAGTCGTCGATGTCGCTGTTGGGGGCACGTGGTGTGAACATGTTGATGAGCGCCTCCCTGAGCCTGGCCAGGTCGCCGCGGATCTTGTCATTGAGCCTCGTAGCCCACTTCGCTGCTCAATCTTCAAGGCCCACGTAGAGGTAGCTCGCATGTGTCAGCTTACTCCACCCATGGCTTGCAGTGAGTTGACCCACCCACTTGACCCACATCTCCACATCCTCCAGGCTTGCTGTTGAATGTGGGGATCTGACGCAACGGCTGCTGTATCTTGTTCCCACTGGCGTGACTGGACGCAAAGCTCTGCTCGATCTGCTCAGCGTCGGCCTTGATATTGTTGAAGGAGATGTTGACGCTGCTGCTTGAACTGCTTGAGCTCCCCAGCCTGCCCCCTGAGCCACTGACTCCGGCGGTGCCTGGAAACGCGCTGGCTGAGGCTGCTGTCTTTGTCTGAACGTAAAACTTCCGCAGTGCCTCATTCTCCCGCTGCAGCCTCTCCACCAACGCCTGAGTCGCCACTGTATCACCCCGCCTCCACCACGATCGTCAAATATGGAATGTTGAACTGGTCGCTCTCCAGGCGATCCTCCTCCTCTACGCCCTTGAACGAAAAATTGTCCCCAATGGACGCCTGTAGCTTCGCCAGCCGCTCACGCTCCGCAGCCTCTTACGCTCGGCGCGCTCCTCCACCCGTCGCCCGATCTGATGGGAGGGCCTCTCCCCGAGCCTTCCTCGTCGCCACCTACTAAGGGCGACGGATGCAAGATTGCCGTCGTCGCCAAATGAGACGGGTCAGCAACCTTGACGACGACCAGGAAGGAAGGAGGCGCGTGCTCGAGACGAGCTGGAGGGCGACGGGAGACGATTCATGTAAGCGATTGCATTCTTCTTGATCAACACCAGCATCTTTATTCTCGCTCATTAGCCTCATTCTCCTCTTGAGCACCTTATTGTTAGCAAGATCGCAACCTGCGGGTAACATGTAACATAAACACTACAAACTCTGCGCGGTCAACGCTGGCGCACGGTTCGATACCCGTCACAACACCAGCGTCACCACCAGCGCTGCACACGACACCACACACCACGTTAGCACACATGACACACGACACGCGAGTGACCCGGGCATACCGTTGGTCTTGTAGGGGAGGACTGTGCCGGCGGGCGTGGGGAGGCCCATGGTGCGCTGGCCGGGGAGGAGGAAGTAGAGCGCGACCTGGAAGGCGATGAAGAGCGAAGCTGGCCCAGAGTCTGGCGAGGGTCCAGCCGGTGGCCAGGTCCTGGAGCGGAGCGACGACGGGGCAGTGCTGAGGCTGTTGTTGAGTCGTCGGCCTTCGCCCATGGCCGTGGTCTACGAAACTTGACGACGCCTACGAAACTTGACGACGTCGGGAGTCAAGGCAAGCTGGGGTAGCGGGTCTGCTGCCAATTGTCGCGCCCCGCTGCTTCTTCACCGTGCGCCGGCTGGCGAACCTTTTGTCAAGTGAGCCGCCCGACAGCGATGCCTAGATCAGATCCATCACCACCCTTGTCATTGCCACCGTCGTTGTCGACGCTGTCGACGGCCTTGGCTCGTCGTTGTCGTCAGCGCCGACACCTCAGCCCAGCGGCGGCTTGTAATCACGCACCTTGCTGGCCGTCAGGTTCCCACTGAGAAACAGCCGCACCCCTGTCGTCCTTGGTGCCTAGCCGCCGCGTTGCCATTGAGGACCAAATCGGCGATGATGGTGTTGCTGGGCTCCTGGGTCGAACCCGCCGGTGGGTTGGCCTGGCGCTTGAGGAAGAGGAGCTTGAACTCGTTGAGCAGGGCCACGTTGCCGCCGGTCTCCTTGGTGAGCACATCCCAGCACGGCCTTGCGCGACGCCGCGTGATAAGTGCGGGAGAAGAGGAACCTTTGCACGTGTCACCACCGATGAGCCCCCCCGCTACGAACACGCCCTGCGATACCTGTGGCGCAACACCCTTCGTGTCTTGTGCAAGGACACGACACGACACCCAAGCGTCAGGCCAAACAGCCCAAAAGGTGGGGGGGGGAAGAAGAGAGATGAAGGGTTGGTTGCATACTCTTCGGCACACAGCAAACAGGGCAAGATCGCTCTTGGGTGTGAGGACCATGGGTTAGCGCAGCCTCCTTATTAGTGTCAATTAAAAAAAAAGTAAATAAATGGAAGAACGAAGCGGGGGAGAGGGGGGGGGGCGGAGAGGAGGCGAGCAATTTTGTGAGAGATAGGTGGAGAATTGGAGGAGATAGGTGAAGGTGCACGCTACCGTCATTGATGCTGGCTAAGGTCATCACCAAACGAGCCGTGCGAATAGTTCATCTTTGCCAGGCGTGATGTCTGTTGCTCTTCTCCTTGTATGTCTTCTTGCGGTGTGGTACCTCACCACCGAATCTCCCCTCCAAAAACCGTGAGTTGATTTATGTGTTGTGTGCGCTTCCTCTCGCCTCGAAACCAAGTGATGATGGTTCCCCTTTTTATCCCTGAATCCAAATATGCATTTGCAGCAGAGAGGTCTCAACGCACGATTGCGTAACTTGCCACGAGTGAATCACTCAAGGTGGAGAGGTGTGGCCTATTGGCACTGTGCCCGGGCTGAAGCTGGGCTGGCACGGGCAAGCTTATTCCCACGAGCCATGAGGATGGGCTTGCCCTCGAGGCCCTGGCGGCTGTCCCCGTTGCAATCCGATTCATCCATCCAACCTCGGAGCTCCTTCACTCCGGCGGGGTTGGGCGGTTGGTGGCCGTTGTTGTGGTTGTTGTTGTTGTTGTTGTTGTTGGGTCCGTTCGGTTCGTTGCCGTGGTTGTGGTGACCTTCATCCTGCTCATCATCGTGGTCGCAGGAAGAGCTGTTGCCATTGGGGGCGTGGGAGGTGGTTCTCGGGCCTACAAGATATACGCCAAGTGTGTGAGAAGCAGCTTAGCTATGCATAGGATGGCGTATACCCTCGGCCTTCTTGGTGGTGGTAGAGGTGGAGTGCTTCTTGGTGGAGGTAGAAGTGGTCTCCCCGGAGCACCCGGCGGTGTCGGTGGTCGCAGTGGTCTGCTTCCTGGAAGAAGTGGCCGCAAGGGTGAAAGAGATCAAGCCCAACAAGACGAAGGCACACAGGAGAAAGGAAGGAGAAGAAAGAGCGTATGTGGCCATCGTTTGCTCGTTTGGGTTGCCAGTGATGCAAAAACCAAAAGATGTCGCGCTTTTTATTGGACACCTGCCGCGCCGCAGGCCAAAGAGTCACCTGCCGCACACCGGTTTATTGGGCTACCGCTTCGGCGTGGTACATCTTGATGTAGGCGTGGCGTGTCGCGGTGATCGGTGTGCGACACGGTGGTCGGGGCTGGCACGTTCAGCATGAACAACCTTCGACTAACATTCCCCGGAGAAGTGGTGATCGCCACCCTCTGACCGCAGCTGTGCCGAGTGGGCATCGTTAGGGTTTCGATAGCTGGATCTTCTGGGTGTAGCCAGGAATCCTACCATGACAATGTGTGTTCCCAACTCGTGCCGGATGCCGTCTGAGTTACACAAACAATCATAAATCACCGTCAACAAGAAGCCCGATCTGACCTAACCAACGCACAACTTGGTGGACTGGCCTGCTCCTTGGACCACGTCACTATTCGACTCACATTCCTCTTGCCTGGGAGGAAGGTCACTCTCATGACGTCTTTGCTAAGCGCACAGACCAAACGTTGCAATGCAACGTTTAAACTGATTGTCACACAGCTGTCTTAGTGAATCGAGTTTATTATTGGTGTTGCCCTATCAAACACCCCTAGATCGGAAGCAGCCAATTATCGGGCGCACTGCCCCCCCCCCGTGCGGTCAGCAAGCTTTGCACTTGTCCGCCGTCGCCTCCACCTCGGTCCAGCGCTTGCCGTGAAAGGCTTTCGAACCGCCGAAGTGGTGCAGCGCGTTCACCCCGGCCTCGCTGTCGTCGGCCCGCGGCGAGCCCGAGTGCTGCTGGCCCGCGCCAAAGCCGGCGATGTCGAACACGTGCGTATTAATCAGCTGCCCTCCCGCCAGGCCGAACCGATGCGGCGTGCTGAGGGACTCGTCAGGCCGGTCCGGGTACGAATCGCTGTAGCACAGGTTGGTCGCCACGGCGTCGGTCCAGGCCCATGGCCCGGTGGAGGCCAGCACAGTTGCGAGGCGATCATCGGGCGAGGTCAGCAGTTGAACGTCGCTCAGAGCCGTGGCGCGCTTCAGGATCGAGGCCAGCACGCCCCCGATGGCCGGGTGCCTGGCGGCGGCGCCGAACGCGTACTGAGCGAACACGACTCCGCGCTGGCCGGTGTAGTCCGCGATCGGTCCGCCGTGGCGCAGGCTGCTCAGCTCGATCCCGACGACCAGGGTGTCGGAGTGTCGGTGGCCCCAGTGCCTGATTGGCCGGATGCAGGCGACGTCGGAGTCAAAGTACCAACCACCGAACAGGTAGACGACCAGGTAGCGCCAGATGTCGGTCTTCTGCACGGGCAGCAGCGACTGCCACACCTCCGGCGCCATGTCCAGGAATTTCTCGACCAGCCGCTCGATGCCCTGGTCGTCGTAGATGACCACCTGGTAGTCCGGATTCATGGCGCGCCAGGTGTCGATATTACGCGCCACCTGCTCGGGAATGCGAGTCGCGTCGGGCACGGTCATGTAGATGATGGTGGGGATGTTGAAGAAGAAGCCTGCCACGTCGTACTCGAGCACGCGCCGGTGGTCGGTTTCGCTGTAGGGCGCCACGTCGTAGCCCAGCGACCGCGCACTGGCCAGGCAGGACTCGACCCGCGCGCGCGCCTGGTCGTAGATGACCACCGCAGGATTAGACAGATCGTGGCCGACCTTGGTCAACTCTGCCGCCAGCGTTTCGACGGACGGCAGGCCACCCAATAGGGTTGTCAGGGACTGCTGCTCGCCGCCGAGTCCCTCGCTGGCGGTGGTGTGGTGCTCGAACCAGGTCAGCACCCGGCCCACGCGGGCCACCTTGTGCGGTCCGGGGAAGTGCAGCGAGAAGGCGGAGTGGTAGCCGTCGCACAGGTCGTAGGCGTGAAAGCTCTGCCAGCCGTGGAGATGCACAATCGGCGCAAACTCGGGCAGCGAGGCGAGCAGCTCGAGGGCCGACTGCTCGGGGTTCTCGACGTTGGCAAAGTGACGGTAGGAGTCGCGCCAGTGCTTGAGGAAGGTGAAGGTGGCGGGGGTATTGTGGAGGATCATGAACCCGCTGCGAATCAGCGATCGGGTCTCGTTGCGCTTGGTGCACTCGTCGACGCTGATGATGCTCTTGCCCGGCACGATGAACTTGGCCAGCGGCACGTCGAGCTGGAGGAAGAGCACGTCGACGTCGGTGTAGAGCACGTACTTGTAGCCCAGGGAGAGGTAGTGCTCCATGAGCTCGATCTTTGCCCAGTAGGGCTGCTTGCCCTGGTCCATCTTGTCGGCGTGGAGGAAGAAGAGGGGGTGGCCCCACCGCGTGGCGTACTCGACCATGCGCTGCAGGGTGAGCTGCCCGAGCTGGCGGTAGACGTTGTAGTCCGAGTAGGCCTTGACAGTGGTCTCGCCGATCATGGTCACGATCGCGATGTCGCGGGCCGCCACCGTGGTCTCGTTGATTGACGCGATGCTGCCCCGGCGAGCGAAAGCCTCGGCCACATCCCGGCGCAGCGCTGCCTCCGCATCACGTAGACAACTGCGAGTAAGAAAACAAAAGCAAGTTAGTTCTGTGTGGAAACCCTTGAAGTGATCACTTTGGGTTTTTTGGTTCCAAACACGAACCCAGAGCATTGGCCGACCGCATTGCATGGGCTGGCCAGTCCCAGCAGCGCCGTGAGCAAGATAAGCGCCACGACAGAGGTGATCTTGCACATCTTGCGAGGTCCTGGCGTAGTGTGGTTGGTCGCTGTGGTCTGTTGTTCAGTGCCCAGCCGTACCTCCACAGGTTGAGAGGGGGAGCTACCTAAAGTGTGTGTACTGGTCTGGTACGTTCGTTTTGGTGCTGGTGAGGGAATGACCGAACAGTAGCGGATCCAGGTAGCAGCATAACTTTATTTATCACACCCTAGGCTGGGTGACCCCGAACACCGAATCTTTCGGAGTTGCTTTTCGGCATGGGGGGGCCGCAATCTGGCATCTGGCAACTGTCACAGTTCACTATGATCACCCAGCCGCAAGGTGGGTACAACTCCCTATCCCCCTAGCTCTTCCAAAATACTCTGGAAGTCAGAGAACGACTGCTTTCCTGGTGCTTCCTTCAACCGACGAGACCTGGGGTGGTTCAGCTGAAAGGTGCCAGGTACAAGTACTATCAAAAAGAGAACAGCACAGCGTCAGCTGACTGGTCACGCCCGCATCACCCTTCCTTCCTACTTGCTGATGAACACCCAGTCCATCGTAGTTCTGGCCCTGCTGCTGGGCGGCCTGATCATCCTCTTCACCGTTCTTCAGTTGTCAACTGGTGATGAGCACCTCAACATCCTCCACCCCGTTCAAGCCCAAGGCGATGAGGCCACCGCCACCTCCAACAACACCACCAGACACGACGTAGAAGAAAAAGAAAACAAGGTGCGTGAGCTGGCTCTGCTCCGAAGACGAGGCTGGCAGGGCGAACTGGAGGTAAAGCGCGCTCTCGAGGTGTTGCGAAGGGCCGACGAGCTGTTCACGAGCGCAGGGCGCGACTACTTCCTGGCCGACGGCAGTCTGCTCGGTTACTGTCGACATGCTGGTGGATTCACGCCGTGGGACGATGACATGGACCTCCACACCAGCCCCGAGAACTCTGAGTGGCTGAACTCCCCACAAGGCCGGCAGAGGGTTCGCGATCATGGGCTCGAGATCTGGGTCGTGCCAGGCGCCCCTGCCTTTCACAAGGTACTCAGCCCTAGCAGTACTAAAGAGAGAGAGAGAGAGTGAACGGCAAGTTGTTTAACCCCCCTATATCTGCGTAGCTGTATTTGCCAGGGAAGGAGATACCAAGAGCGGGAGACAATGAGTGGGGGTTCCCCTTTGTTGACGTGTTCCCCTACGGCGTGGACCCCATCCACCGCCCTCTGCGGCGAGTGGTCTTCCACCCGAGCATCCCGCAGGGGTTGGTCGTGCCGCACCAGCCCGGTCACCTGCTCGACGCCCAGTTCCCCAACTGGCGCACGGAGTGCCAGGTGGGCACCTGGAACCACCACCTCGAGAACCGAGACGAAACTCTCAACGGCTCGTGCCAGGAATTCGCCGCGCTGCTGGGCGTATCGCTGGCCCCTAAGGAACGGTGTCCCTCGCCATCCATGCACGGCAACACCACCACAGCCACCACCGCTGTGTGACTGGTTAACTTGGTTAGAGCAAGGTTTGTGACAAAAAAAAAACTCATAGTTGTTTGAATCAACTCCTTCTCACGCGCTGCACCTTATCAAACATCGGCCCCTCCTTCACTCATGACCTCAGTTTACCGTTTCTCTGCGGCGTGCCACTCAGCTCACCGTCAAGGCAAACTCAAGATTTTCAGCGGAACTACGAGGGTGCGGCCAAGGTGTGCAAGCAATCGCCGTAGTGCCACAACACACCAAACACACCACACACTTATCTGCGGAGGCCTCGTTTCGGCACCCATCATTTTTATCATCATAACACCTGATGGACAAGATGCGTTGCCTTCTGCTCGCAGCCGTCTGCCTGGGCTCTTTGCTTCTGCTCCTGGTCGCTCACGGTCCCTCCTCGCCAGCGCCCGGCTCCAAGCTGCAACTCCTACGGCCGCCTGCACCCACCACCCCCACCGACCGACCACTCAAGCTGCGGATCGTGGGCTGGCACGACGACCTGGTCTCCCCCCTCTCCGGCGCAGCCAAGTCCCTGGCCAAGCTCGGCTACGCGGTGTCGACCACCTCGGGCCTTCACCGCACCTGGGCCGAGCTGTACGACCGGTTGCACGACGCCGATGTGGTGCTGTGGTGGTACTGGGGTCCGCCGATTGGGGAGCTCGTTGCACTGCGACGGCAGCTTCCCGATCAGGTCTGGGCCGTGTTCAACTGGGACGACCCGCACACGGTCTTCACCGACCCGAACCGGATGCGGGACCGGGCTGCGCTGTGGGACCTAGTCTTCACCTCCGGCGAGTCGACCATCCCCTACTACCAGTCCCGCGGTGCGGTCCGCGAGGCCGTGTTCCTGCCCCCGCCGGCCGACGTCGACGTGTTCTACCCCGACCAGCCGGCTGACAACAAGACTGGCGTTGACTTTGACTGCGACGTGAATTTCGTGTTGACCAATCTCTACGCCCAGTTTGACCCGTTTCCGTCGGCGGTCAATCGCACCGGCCTCATCCTGGCATTAGCCGACGCGGCCGAGCGCGAGGGCTTCCGGTTTCACCTGTACGGCCCGCAGAGCATCAACATCGCGCCGGCGCACTACAAGGGCGGGATCGACTACGAGGCCCAGCGCCAGCTGTTCGCCCGCTGCCGCATCACGATCAACACCCACGTCAACAGCGGCTTCGGTGGACGCTACGCCAACGAGCGCGACGTGATCGCGCCGGCATCAGGTGGCCTACTGCTGGTCGACGGCGTGACGCCGAGCATTCTCGAGCATGGCCGCGAGTGTCTGATGATGGCCACCACCGACCCGGAGCAGATCGCGCAGCAGGTGGTGCAGATTCTGCGGGACCACGACACCTACCTGCACATACGGCAGCAGGCCGTGCAGACTGTGCGCCAAAAGTACTCTGCCGACGCCTGGGCGGGGACCGTGGACGCTGGCATACGCCGTTTTATGCATTATCTCGGTAGAGAGTGAGTTGAATAAAGAATCAAGGGAAAGATAAACGTGGAGCTGTGGGGTGGTTGAGGCTTGTTGATCGTGCATAGTGCGGGAGCGTTTCGTCAAGACGCTCAAATAAAACCGTGGCAGGTTCCTGCCCAACGATCACCAACTGCTGGCACACGGACTCAAGAGTGCTACCGGCGTTCCTTGAGGTGTTGACGCGCCTCAGCGCCATGGTGGTCAGCCTCTCACCGGTGGCGCGTCGGCCTCAGTCGCCTCGACATCGTCCAATGGCAGCAAGAGCAGCTACGGGCCGTGATGGGACCCATGTCGCGTCGCGAGGACATCGGACCCACGGTGCACGCCGCAGCGCGC
This sequence comes from Acanthamoeba lugdunensis, assembly GCA_000826425.1. Lineage (NCBI taxonomy): Eukaryota > Discosea > Longamoebia > Acanthamoebidae > Acanthamoeba > Acanthamoeba lugdunensis. The sequence goes on along the minus strand of CDFB01053706.1, from coordinate 2,058 downwards.
ATCACAGCCCTTTCCCACGGGGGTCAGACCTGCTGAGCGAGGCGGGCCAAATAAACGGAATGCGAGCTATGTTGATGGTTGTCGGGAGAGATAGATGCAGAGGAGCAGTAACAGGAGCGGTAGGGCGATCAGGCACACGATGGTGACGGGCGACCGCAGGACTCGGTCCACCCTTTGCAGGTGGTGGTGGTGGTGCAAGGTGGAGGAAGAGGAGGAGAGAAGGGGCGTGAGATAGGCCGGTGAGTGTCGCCGCAGTGGCCGGAGGAGGTCTTCCTTGACCTCGGCCCACGAGCGCGGCGGGCGGCCGCCGTGTTGGTAGTGGATGTACAGCAGGGCGTCGTGACGGTCGCCATCGAAGCGGTAGTACTGGGGCAGCTCCCGCAAGCGCGTGAATCCCTACGTCACGCGCAGTGAAGCGTGAGCGCACGCACCACCGCACCACCGCACCACCACACCACCGCACCACGACCAAGGAAATGACATTACGTATTGTTCATAAAAACGAATGGCAGGTGCGTTGGTAGCCAGCACGTGGAGGTAGATGGCCTTGCACTTGTCGTATTTGGCTGCCTTTTGCAGCAGATTGCCCAATAACACCCGCGCTGCGATGCCACAAGAATGCAACACAGCGCAACCGATCAATCACATGGCATCGCCCCAAGGCCCCAGACACGCACGACACTACACAGCTTGGATGGTACCTATGCCGTGCCGTCGGTAGCGCGCGGTGACTCCAATGGTGAGAATGTAGACCAGGTAGCGCGAGTCCCAGCCCCACTCAAACCGCAACATATCGCAGTCCTGTGCTCGCACAACCGCCGCGGGGCCGCCGCCGCGTGAGCATTAAAACTGCAGCAATGTACGTGCTCCGATCGATCTTCGGCTGTGCCCCGTATGCCACGAACCTCGTTTTGGTTTTCGATCTCCATCGAGGCGGTGATGGCGCCCACCACCTCGTCCGTGTCTGGCGTTACCGCCACCTCCGCCATGAAGCTGCCCGCCGGTGTCACCATCGCCTGGAAGAAGTTTTCATCGTACCTGTGTAGTTGCAGAATTCTTCAGTAAGACAGAAATAAAATAAAAATCTCACAATTAATAAATAAACACGCTTCCATGGTACCTAATTATTTATTATTATTTATATTTATTATTATTATTATTATTATTATTTATTATAAATATTATTTAAAATTAGCACCTGATGGGGAAGCATTCTTCGTGGAGCTGCTTGACTTGCGGGAGGTCGGTGGGGCGCATGGGGCGATACACCACCGCGGCATCACCGCCGCTCAGCACCGCGTCGGCTTCCGCCTGTGGTTCGTGCTGCTCTCCAGTGCTGGATTTGTGCTCCACTGTGCACAATCCCGCAGCTCGCTCAACCACCGCCTGCCGCCTGTGGCCCGGGGCGTGGGTGCCGCTCGACGTCGCCATCTGATGCGCGAGCAGGTCCGCCTCCACCGGTGGCGTCTCCTCGTCGTGGTCCACTGCCGTTGCTTCCGCCAGAGTTGCTCTCTCTCCAAGAAATATAAAATACGAATTATAAATCGACAACAATTATAAAATAAAATAAATAAATTCATTGCGTATTTGACCGCCAAAAAGAAAAAGAAAAAGAAATGATCAGAGCGAGAGCTGGTCGGGCTTGGGGCCGAGGCGCGGCAGTCGGAGGCGAGAGGTGAGGAGCGAGGAGAGGGCGACGATGCCCAGGTGGAAGAGGATGAAGCAGTTGGAGATGGCGAAGTGGGAGATGGAGGTGCCGATGTCCTTCCAGCTGCCGGTGTCGCGGACGAGGAAGAGGAAGTTGAGGCTGAGCACGTCGGAGAAGGCGATGACGAGGAGGAACGAGGCCGAGAGGTCGAGCTGGGACGAGGCGACAATGATGTGGTAGGCACACGAGACGAGGATGAAGGGCAGGAGGAGCTTGATGATAAGCAGCGCGCCCATCACCCACGGGTTGAAGACGGACATGAAGCGGAAGGTCGACGACACCTCGAAGCTGCTGATGCTCGCGATGTTGCCTGTCCCGAAGAACGCCACGTAGCACAGGTAGAGCTACAC